>QKRW01000025.1:357500-647687 GCA_003260565.1 Monilinia fructigena
AGGCTATCGAATGATTTGGTGATATTATAATCATGAATCTATTCAATACATGCAAATTCCAATTCCAATTCCAATTCCAATTCCAATTCCAATTCCAATTCCAATTCAAATATTTATCTATACTTTATTTCCAACGTGATTGATCAAAGGCAAAAAGGCAATCAATCAATCAATCAATTAGTCAGTCAGTCAGTCAATCAATCAATCAATTAGTCAGTTCAGTCAGTCAGTCAATCAATCAATCAATCATCTATTTCTAATATCAACAAAGAAGAGATCAAAAGGAAAGCAAGCGGCCATTTCCCCTCCTTCTTACTATACCCCTTCCCGAGGTCCTTACACATCACCCCAGATTTTAACTGGATGTACTATTTATTTATTGTACGCATACATACTTTAGTACTCCATACACTCACGCCTTGAAGCATTACCAAGATGTCAAGGTCTTATTATCATCCATCATTTATTACAATTCATCCACATTCTTTTTCTTTCAAAGCACACCTGGGCACCCTCTTATATTTCCAGAAAGATTTCTTGATAAGATTTATAAATGATTAACCATCTTTGGTATCTTTGGTATGTATATATATAGATATATATACATCTACTACAATACAATACTTGATGAAAGGATCCATGGATATTCATTCCAAGGCAGCCAAATATATTATGACATTCACACATTTACACACATTCCTCAAAAAGATTTGATAAGAGCAGCACCCCCCATCTGCAATGAATAATGTCCACTATACATACTATCAACTACTATAATAAATGTAAATACTGATTCATATCAATCCAAACCAATTCGAGAATCTTCGAGACCGTTCATTCATAATACATTGCCGCTTTTTGATTGGTTTATTCATTAGGTAGTTAGATTCATTCTTTCCTTTTTGAAACAAGACAAAACATAATAAAACAAAACAAAACAAAACAAAACATAACATAACATAACATAACAAGAAGCGTCGTGATTGGTTGCTAATATTAATAATTATCAAAGACCGTAGTAATATAATAAAACATTCACTATCGTAAACTCCTCATCTTACAAAATACGCTACGTTTTATCATTTATGCAAACCCCTAAGGAATGCATGCATGCATTGCATTGCATTACCGTCGTCTTTTCCACACCATTTGGAAGAATAGTCAATCCAACCAGTCGTTTGAAAGAATTTCAATGAAAGAGAGGACTTTACCGCTTTTTTACTTTTACTGTGTGCCTTTCTCTTTTCTTTTGATGCTCAATCCCTAGTAACGACTCTACTCTCTGTCCAGTGTGCAGTGTCTATCTTTGCAGCCCCTCAACCTGGGGAAAATACCATACCATACCATACCATACCATACCATACCATACCATACCATATCATACCATATCATACCATGCCATGTCCATGTCCATACCCATGCCATACCGTTAACTTTGGTGGTTGGACTTTGTTAGATAACATCAACGAACACTACTAGAGAATGGCGAATATGGCGGATCGAACGAGCATGGCAAATTTATGGTGGATGCTTTAGTTTCTTTCAATTGCTATTATCGATCTTCTTTGTACATTCTCTTAACCCTTTGTTATTTACTAGAAAATTCTAAGTGAAAACATATATGAATGTATGAATGTATGGATCTGTTTATGGATATATAAGAAGGGCTATGTCAGCAATAAGTAAGACTAACTTTAAACACTTGATGGCTTTTCGATATCTGGACTTAAGGGAAAAATCCGAATGATATGACATCAACTCTAAAAATCCGTTGAGGATTATTAAACTTTTGAAGGAATGATTAATGGATATCTAAATATTTACAAGGATATATATGTATAATAGATAGATAGATAGATAGATATATATATATATATACCTATGTATACCTAGGTATGTATATATTATATCTATCACTCATCAATCCATACACCCCTTCGCTACCACGGGTGCTGGTCTATCCTTGGATACTCGCATAATCGTACTCTCTATACGCGGGATTCAATACTTCGGTAGACGGTATTGTAATTAGAAACATAAAGCATAAGAACACATAATACAATCCCAAATTCGCAATCGTCCCAATGACACATCGCAATCTTGATACGAAGATGAAGCAGAAACAAATCAAACTCGAAGCTTCTCTGGACAGATCACCATGGGAAAAGCTGAGTAACCTTGGAACTTAATGGTTAGATAACTAGGGAGGGGAGGGTGAGGATAGTAATAACGTAGGTATTCTTTCTTTACTTGCAATTGAGGACGAGGACAGTCTGGACTCGAATTACTATTCCTTACCAATCTACCCAACCCAGCCTCAACTAATTTTAGTTACGGTCTCTTCTTTTCTATAAAGCATACATATATATATATGGACATATACAGATATACACATACATATATATGAATATATACACATATACAGATATACACATACATATATACACACATATACATATATAAATAAATATACACACATACACACATACACAATAACACATACAACACTACACACATACACACATACACACATACACACATACACACATACACACATACACACATACACACACACATACACACATACACACATACACACATACACATACACATACACACATATACACACATACACATATCTACAATCCATATACATAGTAGGATACCGCGCTTCCGAAAGCCCCCAGATTTGGATTTGACATAGCTTTAAATTCATATCGTGTGACCACCATCAATTTGAAAGGACAAAGAAGATAAATATGTTGAGTCACTTTTGCTTGCTAACCAGCTAGCTAACTTGCCAACTTATCATTAAGAAAGACAATAATAACAATAATGATAATAAGATCGATGAAGGATATTATTATTGAGGAGGCGAAAGAATCTTGGCCCAGCCTCTTTTTTCTCTATTCCTCTTTTTTCTGGGGGTCGCCCTCTTTTATTTCATCATTCATGATATATCCATTATTCATGATTCATCATTCATGATTCATCATTCATCCATCATTAGGAAGATCCATTGTAAACCATATCAAGCCGTCATTTGATATCATATTACACGTATACACATTCTTGGAACAACATCCAGTGACATATTTTCATCATTGCATGCAAGGTTTCAAGATTCTTTACTCAATCCATTACTTATTATTAGATTACTTGGACGTGCAGGCGTGTAGGGCATTCCGACGTCGCTTTCGACCCTCATCACGTTCGACAAAGGGGGGGGGTGGCTGAGAGGGGTTTGAGAGAAGCAATTGGCTTTTGGCGTGATTGTGTGGAAAGTCACCCCATTGCTTAGCATAATATAGCACAAGACAACATTTGGTATCACGGATTGGCTTCTCTCATTGTCTCTCATTTGTATATAATGGTTACAATGGCATGTTTTCACATCAAGTTACATCAAGTTACATCAAGTCATATCAAATCATATCAATCATCATATCAAATCATATCAAATCATATCAAATCAAAAGTTGACCCCTCAATATTTACAGAGGTCTCCGATGAAATTTTGAAATTTTGAAATTTTTACTCTTTTGCTCTTTTGCTCTTTTGTTCTTTAACTCTTATTACACTCACTTATTATACTTATTACACTTTTACACTTCACCTCACTCTCACTCACTCTCACTCTCACTCTCACTCTCACTCTCACTCTCACTCTCACTCTCACTCTCACTCTCACTCTCACTCTCACTCACACTTCCACTCCCACTTCCACTCCCACTTCCACTCCCACTTCCACTTCCACTTCCCCGCCTTATATGAGACCAATTCAAAACTCAAACCTGCTCAACGAAGACCAGACCCATCATTCCTATCCAAACTTTGATTCAACATGACTCTCCAAGCAAATCAGCAGACTCAATAATCCACTCATGCTTGAAGAAGATCCCTTTCTTCTTTCCACTTGGGACACTGATCTTGAAACTCGCGCTTATGTGCTGCTTGTCTTCCACAGATCAGATGTTTATGCATCAATGGATTGATACACATACCTTTCTCCATATCTCGTCGCTTCAGCGTTCCCCAGTCGCCCTTTTACGGGTCGTCTTCCATTATTCGCAGGAAAGCTTACCTTACCATGAGTACTAGGTTGTATGTGTAGGGATGCCACAAATATATTATATACACATCATTATTGTCGTCGTGGGGTAAGTGGATGGATGATGGGTGAGTTGATGGGTTGCACAGGCGATTAGCTGGGATACTTTTTGCTCCTCCTCCAACTCCAACTCCAACTCAAATTACATGTTGTTATTGTTGTTATTGCTGACTATCCAATCCTCGATACGTGGAATCCAATTGTATGTCATTAAAGGCTATCCTTCATCTACACAATCTACATATCCTTGAAATTAAGGGCGTCATCATAATAGATTATTATCCTTAATTGAAAGGCATATCTTGCTTCATTTAACCTACCTCCAGCCACCTGTCATGATTGATCCCTTCCACTGCACCCTTCACATCTCCCCTTCTCTCCCCCCCCTTTTCCAGACTTGCCGATTGGTACATTGAGCGCCCCGTGCTTCTCTACTGCACGAAATGAATTACCGTTTGCCTTTGCTTCAGGAAACGTATGATCGACGACCCTTTCTGCCGGTCTCTGTCTCTCCATGTCAATCTAGCCATTATTATTCGTTCTTCATTAACTTCATCTGGGATCCCACTAGCTATCAATCTCATCAAGAGTTCAAAACACCCCTAAACACCCCTAAACTCCCCTCAGATATAGTATTGATCGACTTTATCCGCTCATCTCTTGATATTCCTCCCGGGTGCCGACGAACATGATTCCACACAATTTAAATCTCGCATATGTTGATGCTTCATCAATCTGGAATGAGTAGATTCTGATGGAGGTGATGGTATTATTGGATTTTTCATTTGGGATTGAAACATCTCATTTGTAGGAAATAACCATATGATTTGAAACGACTGAGCGGTAATTGGATACCTAATGGAGTGCGTATATATTGAGATGGCCACGGGGATGTAAGTATCTAGTAGTAGATGGCTGGGTAGGTAAATATACATACACACATCCATCCATATAGCATATACATGAACACAGTTACAGTTGTATGTGTTTACATACGAATGCATGAATCTGATTCATAAAATCTACATATATGATGACGAGGTATTACTTCCTACGTACAGTTCCTCCTACCTATCTATCTACCTACCTACCTACCTACCTACCTACCTACCTACCTACCTACCTACCTACCTACCTACCTACCAACCAACCAACCTACTAGGTATCTCATAATATTATTCAAAAGAGCAGATCAATTCGTTATCTTTACTACCTCCACTACCACTACCTAGGTACGTACGAACTCAAAACTCGAAGCTCCAAACTCAATATCGAATTCTCGCTACTGGGTAATGATAAAGGTAACTTGTCTCCATTTTCGATGCATCATTAGCATCGAACGGAATAATAACCGACCAATAAATCTGGAGCTCTTAGATAAGAAAACCTCACTTCATTCACGCGTGCAACCAACAAACCTCCCAAGGTCCTTATCGATATCAATTCATCATTCAATTCAATTCAATTCAATTCAATTCAATTCAATTCAATTCAATTCAATTCAATTCAATTCAATTCAATTCAATTCAATTCAATTCAATTCAATTCAATTCAATTCAATTCAATTCAATTCAATTCAATTCAATTCATCAATTCATCCTCCTCTCTTATCGCCTCCATAGTAAAATATACAGTTCTCCAATTGTGTCGTACCGGACTACCGGAGTAGGAAAGTACACCAACCAAACTTTCAAGGGAAAGGGGGCGAGAAGGAATGGAAGGGATTTCCACTGCGTTCCCAGTTCGTATGCGATTTTTCGCAATTCTCTATCCAAATCACATCACATCACATCACATCACATCACATCACATCGCCTCACGTTGCATCATATCATATCATCACTTCACTTCACATTACCCTCTCTAGTCTGTCCCAATTCTGTATAGTATCCCCTCCCCACAGCTTGTGCTGATTGCGGCATATGAATATCCGATGGAGAAATATAGCTAATAAGTAAACTCTGGCGGAGAAGAGTACGGAATAGAGTACGGGCCGGCATTTGATATTTGGTAAAGGGAGGGAGGGAAGTAAAGAAGATGAACCTGGGTAGGCCACAATCTACCAACCAGTCTTTGATAGAAGATGTATTTATCTTTGAATGAGATTACGTTTGAGGGAACCACGATTGAATCATCTGAAACTCGTTCTATTGTAAAGTTGAATGTTGCTGATGATTGCATGAACCTGATCTAAGCAATGAATGAGTGAGCGAGTGTATTTTGTACCTTGTATTTTGTGGGAAGAATACCACCCTATTAGACTAGTTGGCTATAATCAGTAATCACCTTTTGCTTTTTGTTGGTATATAAAATAGATGAAAGTGCATCCAAAACCCAACACCCAGTTTAATTCAATTCAATTCAATCAATCCAATCCAATCCAATCCAATCCAATCCAATCCAATCCAATCCAATCCAATCCAATCCAATCCAATCCAATCCCAATCCAATCCAATCCAATCCAATCCAATCCAATCCAATCCAATCAATCCAATCCAATCCAAAAAGTGTGAATGAAAAACCAAGCAAACCAATTGTCATCCATTGGCACCCGTTGTGTCATTGTCACAAGAAGAAAAGTATATTATTTGCCAACTATGTCTTTCACCGCCATCATCATGTTAAAATTTTCTTGCCTCACTTCAATTCCTCTGTATGCTCGCCGCCAAATCCGACAAAAATACAGAGCACGTCCCGCGTACCTACATGTACCAACCCATATCGTGGTCCCATCTCCGAACTTCTTGTGGCGAAATCCCCGTTTGCTAACTGCACCAAGCCTTCCTTTTTAAATATTTACTGAGGAGGCTTGCATCACTGCATGAACAGGCTGAATTCATTCATACGAATTACAAACCGAATTTTGGCCTGAGGAGATCAAGCTGGAGGTTGATTTTATATTGACGAATTAGCTTCTTGATATCGAACTGGGTAGTCTGGGGTTGATCAATGCCAGTGTGCACCTACGCCTTACCTAGATCCTCATCCATTCAAGATTAGGAGAGAAAATTTGCAAAGTTTACCGCCATCTTCTTTGACCTCGGGTTGAAAATTCGAGACTGTACCAAGGACGGGAAAAGAGAAAGGGGTCTAGAAGGGTTCCCGAGTTGATATCATGGAGGGAAAAGCACGAGTTAAGGTGGTGTTGCTGGATATCGGTGAGTGACTTCCAAGATTTTTACTCGGAGGTTTACGGTTCCTGTTGGTTCCTGTTCCCATTCCTGCCTTTTCAATATATCATCCGTCTGCAGAGTTTTCCGGTGATGGGAATCTTCGGATTACGATGCATCGCGTGGGTGAGATGAGATATTGGAATTGGAAAGGGTGTAAACTGGAAATGGAAATGTGATGGAAGGCTAATAGATTCATTTTTCCTTCCGCAGAGGTACAGTGTGTCCAATTTTATTCGTCAAGTATGTGTTGGTAAGTAAATAAAATCCCATACTCCTACTCCTTCTACTGGTCAACAAGCTTGTTCAATTCTCTATGCAAGAAGTCACAAGTCGCATATTCTTGTTCTTTCTTTCTTGCAATACGCTTTGCGCGGAACAGATAGTTACCTTGTTAGCGTAGTCATAGCCACGTTCAACGGTGTCAACTGCGATGATCAACCACTGCCTCGATCATATACACCTTTACACAACTGCAGAAAACTGCTGTACTCCGTAAGCTCAAGCATGCAGATAGCTTGGGGCAGGAATATTGATTTGCGCATAGTCATGTGAGAATTGATGTGCTGTCGTGTTACTAGCCTTCTCTCTTTTGGTGCTTCTATCGCGCTGTCATTGTTGGGAGGGCAACGGGTATGGAATCATTCCTATTTGCTTCGCGATTCTCAAGCCAGTGGATGATGATGGAAGCAGATGGAAGAGATAGCAGAATGAAGATCGCCAGTGTGATGATATTCCAAGTCGAGGAGGTGGACTTGCTTCAATGCAAATGATCGCCTGCCACGTTTTCAAACATTCCATATGGTCAATTCACTGCATGGGCCAGCGCTCACAAAGTTTGCGGGAAGACTAGAGGTTTCTACTATATCTATGTATGATGGGTTGGTAGCACCATATTCTTACGATAATCTTACCCCACAACATCAGCCTTCTGTTTCGTTTTGTTTTACTGCGAAGCAAGCCTCCAATCCCCTGAGTCCAGGGCCCTACCCACATATACGCCACTCGCTTTACCCCGCCATGAGTATACCGGTACCCGATACATTTAGACTTGTATCTCTGGGTATTAGTGAGGATGCCAGTATAGTTCATCTGGCATGGTCCTACACAAATATCAATTTGCAATTTAAAAACAAGACCAAGTCACTAACCACCTCATAGTTCCCATACGCCATTGCGGTGCTCCCAGAAATTCTTGCCACCCAGTGGGACTCCCCATCATTCATCCCGTACCGCTCCGCCTTCCCACCCGAACATGCTTCCACCCCTGAAGCACTCATCTCTCATGTCCGCGATCTCATGGCCCAAGATCTCAAGATCCCATACCTCAAGTCTCTCCAGGGGTATCTCTGGCTTCGCGGCTACGAATCGGGCGAGCTAAAATGTCCACTATTTTTAGATGTCTACCCAGCTATGAAGAAGTGGAATGAAGATGGTGCGAAGGTTTGCATTTATAGTAGTGGGAGTGTGGCAGCGCAGAAACTTTTGTGGAGGTACACCACCGATGGGGATTTGAGGGGCTTGATATGGAATGGCGTTGATGTGGATGGTGCGGCGGAGATCGAAGGTGGCTATTGGGATACCGTTAATGCGGGTCCGAAACAGGAGAGGGCGAGTTATGATAAGATTGCAAAGGCGAATAGGGGTTTGGGAGAGGTGGGTGAATGGTTGTTTTTGAGTGATAATATCAACGAGGTGAGGGCAGCGAAGGAAGCGGGAATGAAGAGTTTTGTGCTTCTTCGGGATGGGAACGCGAAGATTAGTGCAGAGGAGAGGGAGGGGCAAGTGTTGGTGGAGAGTTTCGAAGAAGTAGAGAGGTTTGTTGAGGTTGCTGGTGAGAGGGCATGAAGGTGACAATCGAATTCAAATATCGATAATGAATAGCAAAACAAACGTCCCGGCACCACATACTTTTTCGTTTTGTATGGTTTCAATTGCGCCCACATACTTTCTGTCATCTTTGAATACACTCACGAGACCATAGTTGGTGTAGCTTCCTTTCGCTATCTATTGGCATGTCACCCTCCCTTCACTACCCGCAAGTCTATCGCTCCTTTCTCTTTCCGGTCAGTTCCATTTCTATCAGACCCAATTACCCCAATTGCACAGCACCCAGCGAACATCCACCTTCCCCAATACTGACCCCCATTCTCAAACTATCAATTCAGAAGTACACCAGAATAATCAATCTTTCGTCAAAGGCTCTATGTAAATTGTGTATAAAGCACTTGCAAGATATCAGATTATAGTTCAGAACGATCAACTTTAATCAAGGCATATAATGAATATACAGCATTCACGAACCGATAGATTAAACTTCAAAATCCCCATCTCCCCTTCCATTACGCAATCATTAACATTTCGAAATCCTCAGACCAAACTTCAGATTCCGCAAGCATAGCTCGAATATTAACAATATCTCATTCCAAACCACCATGCAACATCCAACCACCATCTTCCTCCCTACAAACACCATGTCAGCTACTACCTATCTTTTACCTTTCATACCCCTCTTCCCGCTCCCTGTTTAACATGCAGACAAATCATACATGGCCACAGTATCTCCTCAGCTGAAGCGATAATATCGGGCGTTTCCGGGCGTTTCTGCTTGGGAGTGGAGAAGCTGAAGTTGGACGGGGTAAGGGTTCGGATTAAGGTTAAGATTAAGATTGCGGTTCTGGCTGGGGCTCAGGCTCGGAGGTTCGGAGGCTTGGAATCATTGTTTGAATGGTGAGTCAGCTTTGGTTTGGTGAGATAGTTAGGGGCTGGTCGTGGTGATGAGCGGATTGGTACGGTTGGCAAGGGGAAAGGGGGGTTCGGTGAGGTGGTTATAATGGGGAATGAGGAGTGGTATATCTTTGCGTGATGGAAGGAAATGGTATCATGGGATTGTGATTTGACTTGGGATAGACTGTTTTATCAATCCTGGAGAGAGTGTCTGGAGGCATGGTATCATTTTTAGTAGGTTCTTTGCTACATTTGGAAAGGAATATGTATTGTTAGTCTCTCGTCAGAGAGACTCAAGATATCCGAATGGCAGGTTTCAAAGGGTTTCAAGGTAATCTTATGAAGATGGAGGGTTCATCTTTTGGGACATGATCAAAGTTTGCTTTGGCGGATCGATTGAGCTACCGTCCCGGTGTGTCTGATAGTCTGGAATGTAGGCCGATCTGAGACCTCTTTTCCAGCTTTGAATCTCCGAGGATGTTGAAAGGCTTCTTATCGTTGGACTGCAGTCTAGTCTCTCGGGGTGGTCTAGGCCTCTCAGCTATGAAACGTTAATATCTCGGGTAAAACTTCTGGGGACCAACGTCATAGAGCAAGGGCCTAATTTTTATCATTCTGGTAGTATATATTGGGCTTATTCCATCCATTGATGAATTACCTGAACGTTGAGTAAAGCTTGAGACTGTGGTGAGCTAATGTTCGAGCAGCCGAGCTGTTCTCGCTCTTGAGTTGGGTGTATCATGAGAAGCTTGACGAAGATTGAAGACGCCGAGGAAGATCAAAACAAGGATGGAGCTGAATCCAAGAACCCCGCAGAAATAGCTAGCCTAGCTCTGGCCACAAATTCAACATTTTAAAAAGGAAACGAGAAGAGATTGGGAAGTGATTCGTCTAGCCGATGTTCTTAATGACATTTTCTTGATGTTCCCCGAAGGTAATGCTCATAAACATGTGCTTTATATTCTGATGTAACCAAATAATAAAGTTCATCAATGAGTGTAATCATAACCTTGTAGCGTGGTTCTCATTATGTTTTGACGAGCTTCTTCATTCTCGCCTTTAAGACAATAATGCCATGCTTAACAACATCTAAAAGAATGAGGATGTCAATAAGAGTGACGGCATGTGATTGTACAATACTTAAGAGTGATGTGAAGATGTGAGTGGCTGTGTGATATTAAATATAGACTATATATCTGATACATGAGTACCGTCCAATATGTCTCTGCGGAATTTCTCAACTGACCCAGTCTACCGAGGGATATTAGGTTGTGAATCGGATGAGAACATTCCAGATCAAAGAAGCATCCCAATAATTCATCGGATATCTGGGGGTTTTTCGGAGGTTCTATGACATTAGATTCTTCGAGACATCTGACAGGTGCCCTCAGCCGCAAAAATGTCCGTTTACGGAAACTAATACCTTGTCGAAGAAGACATCAATCTCGGGGTTAGTAAAACATTAGTCCACTGCTGCCCATCGTCGTAAAAACGTTGAATTCAAGTTGCATTTACTAACTCACTATAGTTGCAATGTGCTGCAGGATATGACGTCTCGAGAAGTTCCTTGCTGGTATTCGATGATGAACCCCCTGATAGATAATGTTTTTTTGCTTTTGTATTGCCGAACTGCCGAATTAATTACATATACTTCTTCTGTGTAACGTCGGAGGTATTAGGCATGCAGCTTGTACAAATGGTTTCAATTTCGCAAATCCTAAATTGACAAATGAAATACAATCATCTATCTTCGCCTCGCTGCCACTGTACTCATATCCTTGTGAAAGGATGACCACCTCGCAACAGTTGCACAAAATGATGATCTGATATATACATACATTGTTGACAATTCGGAGGGAATTGCGCAAAGGCAAAACCGATAAAGCTCCTCTTTTGGACGTACCACAACCATTCAATATTCCAAGAATAAGCGCTCGCACCTAGCTTGAAAATTTCTGAGATACTAGGAAATGATTCAGATGAGCAGTTCAGGAATAGCTCTACGAGTTTCGTTCACTCAAGCGGTTGTTTGTTTAGTTTATATTTGCAAGCTGGCTAGATACTAAAGAATGGTTCAAAGAAGACTGTTTTCATACGAAAATCAAAATGGCATGGATACCATCAAGGCACAAAAGTATACTGGTATCTATTCAATATCATATTCGGCTTATATATTGGGATGATGTGATTAGATCTCCCGTGGACCGCATTCATGTTCATGGCCTAATCTATGTTAGACCGGCAGTTAAGCTTAGTTTTGCGCGCTGCTCTCGACAGCTTGAGTATTTAATGTATCTATTCGAAAAATATCATGGGGCTGTTTTCTCATTGGAGAATCTCGGTCTCAACTGAGTGCATGGACTTCATATTCTACTTTGAATAACGACTAGTCTATGCCATAAGCTTTGTAAAATAGATTTGGGATGATTGTGAACGGAAGGCTGTTGGTTTGAAAAGATATAGAGAATGAGTTGACGACACTGCGGAATAAAGCGAGAGATTCTACTAGTCCGGATTGGAGCCCAACAACGAGGACTCTGCGATTCTCAAATGGATATGAAACATCTAATCCATATCAAAATCTTTTGAATCATTTGCATATTGGAATTATTGGAAATATCAAGTTATACCCAGAGATTTGCTTTTCAAGTCTGTATTACAGTCCACTGCCAACGAGCTACGTCAGAGAAACAGTCATCATTACATGCCTTCCCAACAACTGGAAAATTAATCATCGGGCTAAGATGAACTTGATTGTTATCTGCGAGCAATGGAACATGGTTGAGGTGAAAATATGTATGAAGTGTTTGGGATGTTGTCCATTACTGGGACTGGTCTGCTCAGCTACTCGCGGGGGCAATTTGAAACCAAATTGACCGTCAGTGAAAGACACGAGAGTTTATTCTTAACAAACGACTACTCAGAATATCGTGAAGCTGAGCAAATGACCCATTCAAACTAAAAAATGTGATATTTTGCGGCTTGAAAAAGAGAACACGTCCCGAATTGAGTTAGTATATGGGCCACGTGGAGACCTGCAGGGAAGAATTACAAGGGGCGGAGAGTGAAATTGACTTGTGATCAGGTACTGTGGAGATTTCGGAAGGTCATGGCTGGGTATCAGTGCAACTTTCAGGATAGGATGGAATATTCTTTACAGTGTGGATGTGGAGAATTAGGAATGGTGTTAGGTGAGAAGAACATCGGACACGGTAAGGAGCGCTAAATCCAAGCGTAAACAGGGCTAGAAAGAAGTTGCGTAAATTAATGCAAGTGCTTCAAACCCTGTGAATGGCAAGTAAATATAATCAAAAAGAGAAGCAGAAGAATAAAGCCTTTGTAAAATTAAAGGGAGTATGATCTGCATTCTAATACAAACAAGTCCTGTTAACGCCCGCACAGACGAACGGACCGTACCGTGGCACGGAAACTAGACAAGCGAGAACTTTTTTAAGGAGCTGGTTGAAGTTAAACACATTTGATAATTGAATTTTGCCGCCATTGTAATGCGTTATTCCCAAATAGGAGAAATTTGTCGAGATCAACTATTCATTCCAGACAATATGATAGTCTTGCCAGTATATTATCACGTGATCAAGCGCTAAGGATTCTCGAAACATCTTGTCTCAAGTCAGTGGGACAGCTACGTTGACATGTTGACAACTTGCGCTGGCCATCATAAATGATGTGTAAGGATTTCCAGAATTTGACTTCAAAAAAATGAAGAGATCATGTATATGCCACGGCTATTGGGAGAGATCTTGACTGATTTAAGCTCTTCTCGAAGCAGTCTATCTTTCCATATTTCAAATTTTGGATTTGGGCGTTCAATAGATCATTATTCATGCAACTAGCAGATTGAGAAGGCAAATAGACCGAAATTCGAACCACGACCACACACACACACACACTTACTTGTCGTACAGTAGCGTTGTTTCGCGTGACATGGAGTCTGAGGGGTTTAAGATAATTATGCACCGGTGGCAGCCCCACTGACAAAGTGCCATGGGTTGCCGATAGTGAGGGCTGACGCGAAGAAATTTCTCGAGACATGATCCACTGCCACGGAAAGCTACTGTATCTTCAAACGGGACTTTGTTTCCTAAAGTCTAAAGAGACCCATGAAATCATGCATGAGATGATGCATGCAAATATTCACAAGCACCGAAGAGACGTTAGCGAGGTTGGGCGGCTAATGACATGGATTAACTTTTTGTATCCTGAGATTAATTCAATGGCGCAAGGTATTGTACATGGGCATGTTGTACGACAAGCCGGTATGTCTACTTATGTTGTCCGGTATCAAACATACATCGATGTTTTGTACGCCCGAAGAGATGGCTGCACGGTGAATCACCATATGCGCCGGAAGTATTACGCCATGTTCCGAGAATCAGAAGAGTTGATCAAGAAATTCTACGTCGTATCTTATGCAACTGGCCAAAATTAGAAGGCTGTTGGGATATTGTAGCTGTCAGGCAACAGCAGATATGTCGAGTGTAGTACAGCTTTCTAGGCGTGCCGGTAGGTACACTTATGCCTACCGAGCGTGGCTGTTGCATGGAACCTTTTCGGCAATGTAGGGCGTTTGATATACCACAATACTTTCTTTGGTGGTTTTAGCGGGTGTCTCATGAGGACGTGGCGTTCAACGATGGCCCTTTTTGCTTTCGAATTCTTGCACAACTTTTTGACGACCTTACTCATGCGGTCTTAAGTTTAGATTGAAGCATTGCAAGCATTGATTAGTGCTACGTGACCTGTAATTTTTCTCCAATACTTCGTGGGGAGATTCCGACCATTTGTTACAACGTTGACCATGTTACAACAGGTGCCGGGACCTCGAGTTGAGAGCCAACCAATCCATCATCATTGATGTGAGGACTTTAAGCGCGAAGATCATCTTCCGGAGCAGGGAATATAATGCGTCGAGCATTTGGTGCTTCCCATGACGCTATTCTCCTTTCACTGTTGCAGTATTTATAGAATACCATGGATCTAGCTGAAAGTAACGAGTTCGACATGTCGATCGCGGGATTAAACGATTCCATAGCTTATTCAAATCCTCGTCTATTACCCATCAGTATGACCCGCTCCAGAAGCAGGTCCATGCTAGTGCCAGCCTTCATGCCCAGTTTATCGATATATAATGTTATGGATTATGCCTACTATAAATATGGAGCTGTAGTTGATATTCCTGTTATCTTTGGCCTGATGATTTTATATTTCCTCAGTTGTAGCATATCACCCGGAAAGTTTCATCGCGGGAGAAAGGACCTTCTAAGGTGGCACCCTGTTTGAGCATTTAAGAGCTAACAAATCAAGTCAATTTGGATTTACCATACCTCGTAATGTAGATAATTACCTAGGTGTCCTTCCAAACATCACGGTATCTCGCCCACTCCTCAAACCCTAGACATCACTTAGTTTTAAGGCAGTTAGGCTAAAATGAAGCTTACCTAGTCGTTTTAGTTCATCCACATCTTTTGCTACGCCATCAAAAAACATTCTCCTCATCCCTTGACGGTAAAGCTTTTTAACACAAGCATTCAGTAACTCAGGGATGATTGGCGACTCTTTTCTTTGTGCTGCAAAGTCATTAGTATAATTGATATAATGAACAGCTCGAGTTACTTACGAGAAACGCAGATACATGTAACTCCGCCAACATCATGGCCAATTCGCCTTGCCCATGGTAAATTGGAAGATATTGAGCTACCACAAGACGGAGTGTATGTGAGCGCCGTCGCAATAATTTCATCTCCCTCTAAGCATAATATAATGTCTTTCACATTAGGGGCGTTCATCAGAGCAAAGTATTGATCAAACCATCCCATGTTGCCTTGTTTTATGGATGCTTCTTCAACCAGACGAAGTACCTTAATCATATCGTCCTGTGCACTCTGTCTATAATCAAAACCTTCTTGCTGCTGACTCTGCCGATAATTCCATTTTGTAAAGTCCAGGATCAAATCGTACACAGATTGGCCCTGTCCTTGTAACTTCTTATCGAGTGTCCAGCCCCTTCGGCGAAACCACTCGTCATTTGCCGTCAAATTCGGAGATAGAGAATGAAGTGGGCCAAGTAAGAGTCTCGGAAAAGTACTCCCGAGTTGAAGACGGATGACCCCTCGTGTGCTTCTAAGTTGTCCAATGGCGTGATTATGAAGACTAAGGCCGATACCTTGCCGTCGAACAGTTTTTTCAACTAGAAGTATTGCCAGCGATGCAATAAGTCTCTCCCCTTCTTGATCAACGTACGAGAGGTATGTAGCACAGAACCCCAGGACTTCGCTACCTCTAGGATCACGAACCACATAATGCTTTGCATAACCTGGGCGGCGAAGAAGTGACGTGAAAGCCCTAAGGTCAATAGAAAACCGGGCGTCAAAATTATCAGTCCATAGTTTGAAGACACTTGATACGTCCCTGGTTTCATTCCATTGTCAACAGCCCAAAGCTTTGGCCGTACCGCCTCCATCGTGCCGGATCCCGAAATAGCTAGACCTACTTTAGGATTGGGTTCACGCTCTCCGAAGATCACTGCAGCTGCAGCTTCCATTTCCTCCGCAGTGTATCCGGAAGTTAGAAGACTGTGGGAAGGGGATCGAATCTTGCATGTTTGTTCCATCACCGCATACCATAATGATGCTACGACGTTGTGAAATTAGTAATGGTTTGCTTAAGACTTTCGGAGGAAAACGGGGAATTGGGGTCATATAGGGAAATATAGGAAACGCAAGATAGGACACCTTCAGATATAATTGAAAATCAAGAACGGCGGCTTATAGGAACAGATTGGGCATACCAAGGCTTGTGGTCGCGGACTGCAAATAGAATTTCTGCAAATTTGAGTTGAAGTTGATGCCCAGGTCGATCCACGAAACATAAAATGACGATATGGCTCCTCTTTATGAATCCCAGATGGGTGGAGGTTATGCCATTTCTGCGTGAATTAGTCTCAGCATCGTTGAGAAAGATGTGTTACTTACCTTTGTGTGTAGGAATATGACGGACTTTCGCATGTCTCTTTGCTAGAGAGCGTCCAAAGCATTCAAAAGGATCACTCGTGTCTGTGACATCTCGACTGACCGGTACAACGACCGGAGTAAGAAGGACAAGGACGTCTGATTCACGAAGCGATCGGATTTTTGTTAAGGAATCCACCGAATCTCTCAATATTGTAGCTGATATATCGCCTGTATCTAGCAGTCCTTCTGATATACCTGATGGGGCAGAAACAGATTCTTCGTCAAAATCCCTAGGTACAGTCAGAATACTCGTTATAACTATTTTTTTCAACTATAGGTAAGGATGCATACATTGAATCGTCATAGTCATTGTTTACTGACGCCGGATAGGACATGGTTGAGGCCTATTTTTGAATCAACATTTTGATCTTTTGTTTGCATATAAGCAGAACCAACTACCTCAAGTTCCCAAGATTGTAATGTTCAAAGACTAGAGAAGATATCGTGGAGAGGCGTGTACCGGCAGCATGGTTGCTCAGTTTCAGTTAGTGGCTTGCTTGACATCCTGTTGATCCCTCAATCGCTTAATAATTCCTTGTACAAGTGATTAATATAGAATTAAAAGATTGTTCTGCGTTTAAAGCCCATGTGTGACACGACCGTTTTCCACTTTTACTCAAATACTATTCTCTTTGGCTCCGGTCGAATTAGATTGCTGCCAGTGGCATGAGTACTTCTGGAAAAGCGTGGAATATACCCTGCTGGTGCTGGAGAAAGGATGTAGTCGATCCAGCATAGGAAATAATATTATAGGATAAGACAAATTTCTGTGCTACCCACAGAGACAATTGTTTCCATCCTTGCACGGGCACACGCACCAACCAGATACGTTTGTAGTTGAAGAGTAAAACCACACACAATAGATTCCTTCATTGGAGCACCGAAATTAGATCTTGGGTTCCCAATAAGGCATTAAACCTGCGCTCATGGAAGCTTTGGAACAACTAACAAGGTTACCAATTTGTTATAGCCCGCACCGCAGGGTTAGCGTGTGAACGCAAAGCGCTGCAATAAAGCAACTATACAATCATCTAAAGATACTTTTAAATGCTCCAATAATCGGAATCTATTGAGGAATGACAGAATTCTTCTGCCAAAATTAAGGTCATTACTTCTCTCAATGATTGAAATGCTGAGAAATATTGATTTTCGTCTTGGATTCCGTAGATATTAAAGCTTCGGAGCCGAAGAGCCTTAGAACAATCTTTCCGGTAATGCATGGCGAGGATTTGTGCCTGCATTATGTGTCTTCAATAAATCTCCAATCTGAAATTGAACATTCAAGGATACACTCTCACCCAAAGGGGCAATTGGCCGTAGTTTCTTGGCTCTTCATCGCTATACGCAGAAAGAAAGCCAAGCACGACAAGTTAAAAGTTCTCATGATCTATGCATAGATCTGGGTCTGCACAGAACATGTTTATGAAGTCTAGCAGGATGCCGTACAAAAGGAAATCAAGAGCCGAGGCGAGCCTGGCGCAACAATATCAGCGCATATTTGACACATAGGATCATCCACTTACAGACAATATCCCATGATGGATGTGCATCGAAGAAGGCTTTCTCGGATTTGAATTGTATCTACTACCGCTCGCTGGTATCGGGAGGAGTGATACTGTACAGCACCAATACATACATGCTGTCATTCAAGCCCCTTAAACTAAGACAACGCTGCAGGTAGCAATTTATTAACCGCCGGGGGCACACCCATTTGCTGGCGGTTATATTCAGATGGCGCGCTTTTGTGCGTGGCACCGGCCAGCGTTGCTCTCCTGCTGTCATGCAGGAGGAATTCTTTCTGGCCAAACCTATACGAAACGACCCTGGGTTCATGGTGCAATTGCTCAGCATGGAGAAATAGCTTGTGATCGATACAATGTGATAACAACGTATGATGGGAAACTTAGAGACCTGAAGATCATATGGTAGAGAAGTCTCGCCCAGTGTCAAAAGGTTTCCAATGCATTGTTGGTGATGGGTAGATTCGATTAAGATTTGCCTAGATATGCAGGCTCGATAGTCCAGTTGCCATCCAGTTGCCAATGCCATCGAAATCATTGAGATGGTACAGAAGAAATCTTGAGCTATCCATTTGCCGAGCCTTTTGATTGTTTGACATCCTAAGGTATATGGAGAAGTATAGAATATGTAGGAATGTCAATTTTGAGGTTGGGGCGATCATTGAGTCTGAACGCGAGAGAAGTCGTCAGGGATGTGCTGTCTTCGGTCATTGCGGGCATATGCCTGGGCCAAGGTCACACAAAGTTGCTGACGAGGCGAGTTTTCTGAATGTACTACCTACGTGGACTTGAGTGTTTGGTACCCAATTTCATGTTTATGATGATTTGAATATATTGAATATATTGAATATATTGAATATTAAATAACGAATGTGTTGATTATTATTGGAAGAGTTATATGAGATATATAGCTACCTAGGTAGTTAGATAGGTATATTTCATTATTATTATTGTGGAGTTTTAATTTGTACTGCCAAGGAAAGTTGACGATATATGTGGTTGTATTTTCATTCTATATATAATTAGTAGATAGACCAATAAATGATGATATAATGCATCCATATCTTTGGTTCTCTGTTCCACTAAATACAAGCAAATATCCAATCTTATCATGTT
This sequence comes from Monilinia fructigena, assembly GCA_003260565.1. NCBI lineage: Eukaryota > Fungi > Ascomycota > Leotiomycetes > Helotiales > Sclerotiniaceae > Monilinia > Monilinia fructigena. The sequence continues at coordinate 377,176 of QKRW01000025.1, forward strand.
GGTTGGTGGTTGACTAGTTACCTATATGAAAGAGTAAGGGGAGAGGATTGTACATCTATATATAACCTCTCTCAGAACATTATATACTCTACTCGTATTAGGTTTGAGGCTTTCGTATTTGCTCGAGTATACTGAATAAGGATATATAGATATATATATATATATATCCGATCTTGGATTTCCTTTGCTTCTTTACTCTGTAAATGATAAGTCTAAACCTTTCAAATCTATTCACTATTCTCAATATATTAAATTCTGTCATGTATCATATCATATACCATAAGTATACGTAAACACATATATTTGAAAATGATACATGTTTTAAAAAATAAAGCACCTACGTAGAAGACAAAACTGATAATGCTGTCTTGCCTCTGGTTTCCCCATCAATCAAAAATCAACAAGCCTTCCAAAAAGATGCAAATGTTGATACTTCCGAGTAATTACATTCAAAACCCCACGCAATAATCATACAAACAAAATTAGAATAGATCATTCAAGGATCAAAATCGGCCATGGAGAGCCCTTTTGGAGATGAACAGAATGTCGATGATATTCTCAATGATTTAGAGAACGGTAAGGAAATACAAACGCGTCTTACGCGACCATAAAACTTCCTACCACCAAACTTGTAACAATGGATGAGAGGTATACTGACTATCGATATAGCCTCACGTATTCCTGCCAAACAACGATCTGTGAAGGTCTCAAGCCACGTGGATAGATTATGCTCAAGAGCATATGGAGAGGGTTATCTAACGCGTCGCTTGAGAGGCTGATCGACATTATCACTCTTCCTAACGAGCTTGATCAAGGAAGTATTGGAAGCCTAATCAAGCATCTCTATCCAACAAGCAAGGTTCTGATGCAATAATCATCAAAGTGGTGGGAAGCCTGGGTCACGGAGAAGCCAAACCTTCTTATGTAGCCCAGGCGGCGTTGTTTGAAATGGATAGTTCTGATCTACGATGTTTTAGAGAATCAGAAGATATTGTCACGGCTTTATGCTGTACTATTCAATCTACTCGATACCATCGCACTCAGGTATAGTCTTCTTAATCCCAAGGTGCCAGCGCCATAGCTAACGTTCACAAGGTCACAGCTATGTCACGTGCTATCACTCATCACGCGACGAAAACACGTTCGACCATTTAGAATACAAGCATTGTGCGTCGGAGCTGGATTATATGAAGAGATTTGCTAACAGTTTTCATCAAGAATGCAATGGACAAGAAAGGCTGGTCATGACCCCGGCCTCCTAGGACTTATGAGGGTATATAAAGACTACTACCCGGAGGTTATCGTAGGCGATGTGACCTCCGGAAGGGCATCAGTGTTTACAGTAAGTATTCATTGATCATTTTCTAATAACTCACATACTAAGAGTTTTAGCATCCGAATCGTGAATGGCGAGAAAGGCTTGGCGAAATCCAAGAAGATCATCTTAGAAGGACAGAAGACGAGCTTGCCTCTACCCACCGAAATTTCCGCGTATCGCGAAAGTCTGCAAAGGAGAGGAAGTATGGATTTTTACCCGAAGTACACATACTTCGTATGCGCAGGACGTAAGTAAATGTTTCTGAGCTCGTTGTCGTTTCTAACCTGTCTTAAGAGATTTCAATCACGCTAGAGGAGTTGGAGAACGTGGATGACTTTATTCAGAAGCTTGAGAAAATTGAACTACCAAGCCAGCTAGTGGCTGCTATTCATGATCCTTTACTCCAGAAGTTCCTGCATCTCAGGTCTTCCGAAGCTACGCAGCAACGCATAGATTATTGGCTCCTAGCCTTTTTTGAGGATCAACTAGAGAATGGTCGAACCTCTGAGACGCAGATACCAGACATGCTCAAAGTTATTCTACGGTATACTAGGCTTACCAAGGTCGGTTAGTGTTCAGTATTTTGATTTCTCTACTAACAAACAACAGATATTGCCTTCAGCATGCTTTTCCTATCTGAAATCCCTGCTGCCTTGTTGGAACGGTATAACAAACCGTGATGTGATCTTAGAGCTGTTGAGCTACACCCCTACCGGTTCTTTTGATGGTATACCTCCTATTCTATGGCATGATCGAGACTAACAGAGCAGTAGAGCTCTACCAAACAGTCTTTCGTTTACTTGAAGATGCAGTTATAGATGGCACTCATGAGTCTCAACTTGCAATTCTCCAATTCTACAAAGCCTTGCTCGGCCAGTGGACTCTTGGGCTACTCTCAACAACTTCAAACTTGCCCAACCATGGCACAGACATAGTCGCGCTCGTAAACCACGCCAATACACTGGCTGTTGCAATAATCCAGCAGTCTTCGAGCGTTTTGACCTACTCAAACATCCTTGATTTCTACGAAGTAAATGCATACCTGATATCTCACCCAGCTCTAATATCGAAAGTCCGGATAGCTATTCCTCCCGCCCAGCTTGTTTATACACTGTATTTCAGCCCTAATTTGTCCATCATCGCCCGCATTTGTAACATCCTCGCTCTATATAAGAGAGCTTTCGAGGTGGCCATGGCTCCGCGTACAGCTTCGACTATATCGGGCGACCAATCGTATCCTAAAGAATACGTCAATCGTTTCAATGGCTTTTTGATGGATATCTGCAATTGCTTGTGGAGGTCACGGGCCTTCTACACAGCCGACGTGAACGCACTTGGTTGTTTACTTCCCGAGCAGATAATGGGAACTTTAAGACTTTACATTTCCAAGCTGGAGCCGTCCCTTTCACTGAACTCTCTATTCAACATTTTCGTACTCGTCAGCAATATGCCATCTTGCTATCACATATGTGAGGGAATTGGAGGACCGGGCCGAAGATGAAATCGACGTGAGACACGCCGGACCTGTAACACAAGTTTCATTGAAGAAGCTTGAAAAATGATGGTGGAATATCCGTGTCATGGCAGGACTATCGATTGGGTGTCTTAAGGTATTTGGAGGGCAAAGGGTTTCTGGGGGTTGGAGAATTGATGTACAACACTATGAAGCACCTCATGGCTGACAGGCAGAATGCTGCATAGTATGTATATCTGACCAAGATGAAGGCAAAAAATTGCATCATAGAGCAATAAAACAGAATACCAGTACCAGGTCATGTATAAAAAGGTCCTAAGTCAGAACATCTATTCAAAATCCTGCCCCGCCTTATCAAGTATTACAACAATCCATAGGTGTACATTCATCCACTCTATGCCATAATAACCAGTAACTCCTGCTTGAAATTATATAAATTAAGTCATCACCACTCCATTTCTTCATTTCTCACATCTCATCGTAGATATTGATACACGTCCTCCATGCTCGGATTATGTGCGTTTGCGCCTAAGGACGAGATTATAATTCCTTCCCGGAACTAACCACGGCAGACTTTGCAATTGTTTCCTTGACCACGGCATTTAATACCGGACTGGCAGATGTAAGAGCAGACTTGGCGGATTCATCTCCGTTGTAGTAAAACCAGGCACGGTTGGTGAGAAATGTGATGTGTTGCGGCAGGTAAAGTGTCATGGCAATAATGACCATGCTAAAGAAAAGGAAGAGGAATGAATCTGTGGAAGAAAATGTTAACCAGACGCCTTTCGATTGGGGGGGGGATCATGAGAAGGTGAGAAGGCTGAGTAGAACAAAACTAGAAATCAGCCAGCCGAGGAAGTACAATAAGACATACTGAATATAAATTTCTCCGTGGGTGTTAACATATACAATGAGAACGTGACCTGCTCAAGTGTATCAGAATGTATCTTGATTGAATCCCCATGAACGCAAATACCTCATATTGATATCTCTTTCTCTGCAGCCATCGAAAGGTAGATGCAAACATAGACATTGTTATTGCCCCTTATTGTGTGATTTGTAAATAAGTATGAAACCGACAGAACTGTCTAGGACTCGATGATTCGAAAGAATTTTAAGTCAAGTATAGACGAAAAGTTGCGATGTGAGAGGATGGATAGAAAAGAGATTTGAAGATAGAAGACAGAAAATAGAAGATAGAATGGAAGGGGATGATGGAGGTGGAGGTGGAAGTAGGTAGGAACTTTTCCAATTGAGTGAGTACTACTAGGTAGGTAGGTAGAAAATACAAGGTATAAATACAAAAACAAAATACAAATACAAAATACAAAATACAAAATACAAAATACAAAATACAAAATACAAAATACAAAATACAAAATACAAAATACAAAATACAAAATACAAAATACAAAATACAAAACAAAATACAAAAATACAAAATACAAAATACAAAATACAAAATACAAAATATAAAAAATATAATAGTCCGTCCTCCTTACCGTTGTACCTGAAGTCTTAAAATTTCCGGGGAATGATAAACCTATTCATTCCATTTAGAACTGATTACCTAAGCCCTACTATGCATGTATGTATTTATTTTTATGCATTAATTTAATGCGATGATGATGGAATTTAATTCGACAATCAATTAAATCAATCAATCTAGTCCAATCAATTCAGTCCAATTCATATACCTTTCCTTTTCTTTCCACTCAATCATCGTCATCTATCTATCTAATTTTGAAAATAACCATCAACAATGATGTAAGAATAGTTTCATTTTTTTGTCCCTTTCTAACCCCTTAACAACAATCACGAGTCTCACTCAATTTACTTCATGACAATCACTAAATCGGTAAGATGAGATATATACAATGTTACGAGAATTATTTTCAATAATTTCTAAAGGCGTTACCGGCCTTGAGAATGCTACTGCGATATATTCAAGCTCTATCATCATCAAACGCAGTATCTGTAGCACAACCCCATTATGGAAGAAGAAGATGCCCGATCGTCCAGCTCCCATAGATGAAGCGGATTTTACAGAAGTGTTCTTGCACGGTAGTGGGCCAGGAGGTCAGAAGATCGTAAGCTTTCCTCTCATCAAATCTCCAATCGAGAACCCACAAACTCATAATTTCAAAGAACAAAACTTCTTCAGCAGTTCAGTTAAAGCATATCCCAACGGGTATGGTCCTCAAGGTTCAAGCGACCCGTTCCCGCACGCAAATCGCAAAATCGCAAGACAAATGCTAGCGGAAAGGATTGAACTGTTGGAGAAGGGGAAGGAAAGCCGGGTTGCGATCGTAGGGGAAACAAAAAGGAAGAAGAAGAGTAGCGCCGTGAAGAAGAGTAAAGAGGAAATACCGACTTTTGGCAGAAGAGAAGGCTGCGAAAGCAGAGAAGGAGAATGCCGAAGAGGATTTTGAGGATGATGCTCTTGAGGATGAAGGGGTAAATCCAGAAGACATGGAAATTCCAAGACAAGACTCATCAAAGAAAGGGGGCGACTTTTGATGTTGAAGTTACCATCTCAGATTCATGTGTTCCATCATCTCCCCGGATTTTCGCGAATTTTTGCTACTAGTATCATGTATATCCGGATATTTTATTTCTACATCAAAATGAGGTAAGCATGAGAATCGGGATATGCGGTTTATTTTCAGGAGTGACCGACTTACCATTAGCTGGATTTACACTGTGTTCAGAATGATATTTCAAATACTTGAATCCAATGGGCCTTGAACAGGAACCTCGGAGTGGTTCTCGGAAATATCCCAAGCGAGGGAGTTGGGAGGACGAGTTTCCCTTAATATATCGCTCGCACGATGATCAATAAAACACTGGCATTCAACGCAATTTCTTCATTTAACACAATAAACTATCTACAAGAAGTGGCACCCGCAATGGGTGCCTCAAAAATCTACGAAATCAACTCCTTAACTTTTTAATATCCTTTCTTCTAGCATACCAAACTCCTCACCAGCCCTGATATTCCTACATATCTAGCTAGGCTGGTTCCTCTCGCACCAGCTTCTTCTCATTCAACCTCCTCTTACCAACTACCATTGCTTAGCTATTGATTTTTGAGGCTGGAGCTCCTCCACCGGCCCACAAGATCATGATGCCTACATCCGCAACCTCTCTTCCCAACACATTCAGTGTTATCTCTGTGCCCTGAATCGCCGTTTCATTTCTGAATCATCCACTCAATGGATAGATAGGCCACCATGCATCTTTCTTCTTTCAAGGTCTTATACTTTTCGCACCCGTTATTTTTAACCCCTGCAATACTCCCCGAAGAAATGGCAAAGCCTGGGACCGTTTATTAAAAGTGTTACTTCCTTTATTTTAACTGTCTTAATAAATAGAATAAGCTAGACATTACGCCTTTATGCATGAATTTTTCATACTATTACCACTAATTTTGTCATTTCTCCATTCATAATAATCATGCAAGAACTCCAAATGCACACCTTGATATTATCCGACTCAACCCAGCACTACCCCGTCAGCTTGATCTCCCTTCCCCATCCAAACCATACATACATCAATCACATCTAATCAGACGCAGAATCAAACTCAGATTCGGCGACCTCTCTAAGCAGTGCAAAGTCAAATTTGCCGTCTACTTTCGCAATCATTCCTTCCCGAACGAGCTGCTGCTCCAACGGTGCAAGATCCTGGTCAGGATTCTGACTCATAACTGAGAACACAAGACCTTGGTTGGTATCCTGTAAAGTCGAAACATAAGCTAGCAGGCCATCAAGGGTGAAACTGGATATAGCAGTCATGGACACATCTCGTAGATTATGAAGGTTTGACAAATATGGCAGGATCTCATCTCCAATGCCATAGCCTGAGAAATGAAACTTTTCGAGGAGGGGTAAGCTTTTTGCAAGACGTTTAATTTCGTTGCTACTGAAATACTCAAATGATTCCATTATGGTAAGTTCTTTGAGCTTCGTGAGCTGACAAATAGATGTGAGGAGGTTGTCAATATCGTCTCTAACTCTAAATACCTCGTCCGAACCACCTCGAAGCTCAAGGACCTCGAGGTCAGTCTGATGGGAAATTGCTCTATGGAATTCTGTATCACTAACAAGAGCAGGACCGGTGACTACTAATCGTCGTAGTCGAATGTTGTTTCGTAAGCAAACCTGCTTCAGAATGGACGGGGCACAAACAATTCTATTTAGAACCAATTCTCTGAGCTTTTCACAGCAACCCAACCATTCGATGACCTCAACAAATACGTCATTCTCTGTAGCTTCCAAGTCCACAGTATGCTGACTGTCTTCTAGATCAAGTATCTCAAGTGCAGTGCAGCTTTTAAGAACGTTAAGATTCTTGATGGCTTGAGCATTGAGACTCTGCAGCCTCAAGCTTTTGAGAGATTCAGAATGGTGATTCAAGGCAGATAGGAATTCTGGGCCAATCCTACAATTAGATAAGACCTCGAGGGAGTGAAGACTGTTTTGTCTAAGTCCTTTTAGGAACGATGCAGGATTGCGATCGGTGTCATCTGAACACACGAATATGCGTATTTCGGCGAAGTTGAAGCATTTGTTTGAGATCACCGTCGCTACATTCTCGTTCAAAGATTTTCCATCCCAGATAGTCATGGATTTCAACCTCGATAGACGACCCACCCACATTGGTAATGCAAGTGATGTGATATCGCCAGAGAGGTTCTCTAAAGCGACTGTTGTATGATTCTCGTCCGCAAATTCGCTAACGTATCTTGTGATAGATTCTCCTACTAGATTAAGAATGTTTGTAGTATTAAGTCGAACTTGTGGGCCTCTCTTGGATCGCCTTCTAGGTGTTCCATCTATACTTAAAAACTCTGCCATCTCATCAGCGAAGAAGTTGTCCATCGCAGACACTCGAAAGGTACCATCTTCGAGGAGATTAGAGAGATTGGTCAAATCGAGTGAGCGTATATAGAGACAGTATGGATAAGCTGTAACCCCTAGACTTGAGCGTACGATAGATTGCCATGACAATGCCCACTTCCAAGCCGCATTGTACTTAGAATTCCGCTTCTGTACTTTCGACCATTCGGGTGCTTCTCCTTCGCTACTAATGATTCTTAAATATTCATTATGTGATCTATAAAGGTTGATGAAGGAGTCAGCATGGGAAATATATTCCTGGGCAAGATTCCTACCTATATAGCCATTGCAGAGCAGAGCCAACTAATTGCTTGCCGGATACGGCACAATTGAAAAGAACTCCAAATTCAAGTTGGTTACCCAACTCTTCGCAAATCTGGAGAAGTACATCTCCTGGTAAAGTTATAGTCTTTTGCTGTTCATTGGATATTATCTTGCGCGCTGGACTAGAGATGATATCCACAGACATCCTTTGGTGGCGTTGTAATGCCAAACTCTCCTGCAGAGACAAATGGTGATGAAGCTTTCGATTATTTATATTTGATCTTTACAAGTATGATATAAGAACGAAACAAATATACAGTCGGTGACTTATTTTATATTCAATGAGACATAATTACCTGGATATTGGGATGTTCTTACTAGATAGGTACTGAGGTAGTTAACTACTGGGTAGGGTTGTAGCTATGCGCATTGAATTGTTCCTTAGAATCCCTTCGAATGCAGACGCGGGGCAGACGCGCATTTAGGCAGGAGCGCGATATAAGTCACGTGACTTCAATATGGAGAAATATTAATAAGGTTATTCGTCTGGTACTCCGTACTTATTAGGTAATCAATCACCACCTAGGCATCAGATAGTTTGTTACTCTGACTTTCTTCAGAAAGTAATCTTCACTATAAATCTTTTCCTATGAATACTTGGGTGGTTTTGAAATGCTATATATTGTAAGGTTACTTATTACCACCTATTCAGTGGTACATCAAGATATTTTGGTGTTGCCGGATGATATATCTATTCACAATGGTGATCCTAACTTTCACACTCACTCCGGACGCTTTAAACAAATTCCATGATGCGCTTGTCTGTCTTGGAAAATTCAGTGAAACCATATCTATAGAAGCTACTAATAGCAGAGTGAGTTGAGAATCCCAGATATCTTACTAGCTACTAATAATAGCGTTCACAACAGCTCATTTTGACCACGCTCAACTCCACAAAGTCAGCTTATGCTTCTTTCACGTTGATGGAAAATAAATTCTTCTCCAACTACCAATATACGCCAGTGCGTAGTGGTCATCAGACGCCGGGAAAGTTTAGCTGCAAGATTTATAACAAAGTATGTCTCTACTGGTCTGTACGATGGATTACAAGATTTTTGGCTCATTATTTTCGTAGGCCTTGCTGGCTGTATTCAAGGGTCGTGTTGGGGGTGACGCATCCAAAGAAAAAGACACTGCCATAGAAAGGTGTGATGTCTCAGTCGAGGATGGAGACAGGGCTACAAAAAGTCGTTTCATTGTGAAAATTCTATGCAGACATGGTAAGCCATGAATCATGCTAGGTGATAATATTCTTCCTGACCACCTCTTCCCACATAGGGGTCTTGAAAATTTACCGATTAAATTTTGAGGCCATCCCACCTTTGCATGCGCTATTCTCAAGAGATGCGGCTAAGAATAGCTGGTCGATCTCTTCTAAAACCCTGCGTGAGTTTGCAGAGCATTTTGGACCTGGAACTGAACAGCTGGATATTTTCTCCGTCGATGGCCGTGTGAGTTTCACTAGTTTCACGGAGAAGATCATGTCCGGGAATGGCAAGTCTCATCTCAATCTGATAAATCATGCAGAGTACTAACCTCCCTGTAGAAGTCTTAAAGCAGCCTTTGCGCACCACGATAGCCGTGGAAACATTAGATTTTGTCGAGTTTGCCGTCGAAGAGCAACTTCACATTGTTATCAGCGTCAAAGACTTCAAATCAATCATCGCTCATGCCGGTATAACTAACACAAACATTCGAGCATTGTACTCGAATCCCTCTAGTCCAATGCAGCTCACGTATAAGGAAGACGGAATGCAATGTGAATTTATCCTTATGACAACTGGTGAGGCAAGAGCAGCATCCACAATACCGGCTGCGAACGGAAGTCGAGCAGTTTCGAAAAATACGGCTGTAAGACAGCCCTTAGAGGCCACATCGAGTTTAAAAAGAACTAGATCAGGTACTGAAATGGCTCCACCGGCCAGCCCAGCACCGAGTCTGGCCCCGGAAAGCACAAGGAGAAAGATTTCTAGACCATCTCCACCACCTCCACAACCCAGCATTCAATCAGAAGCCCTTTTCTTGCCCGCCGATGATGATCGAAGATGGGACCCGGTTGATTACGAGGATGAAGACAATGAGATGCTGTTATGGAATGCAGATATAGACGTAAGTTGGGTAAATATCTGTTTGTGGACTGTTTTAACACTTAACAGGAATCTACGGCTAGTGATCCAAGCCGTCGATTACAGGAGACTCAAAACAAGAGTCAGCCGGAGCCTGACGTGCCCAACCATAAGTTTATGACCGTACCAACTCTACGCGTGGCACCAACTCAACGATTATCACAAGTGAGTTTCCTGATTTAATAAATTGGAAGGTTATTAATCAATCCTATTAGGTTCGTGGTTTATTTGACGAGTGATATCTTGAGTTGATTTTATGAATAAAACATTTGAATCAGGCATGGGCCGCTCCAGCAGTATGTGACCAGAGTCTGGGTGTGACCGGAAGAAACCCGGCGTGTATTCTTAGTTCCCACAAACTGGCTGTTGGGATGTATATGAGGAGTTTGGTGTGGAGGCAAATCGCTCAAGTTAAACTGGCAGGTAGCTTGTGTGAATAGTGGTTTCTCCCATCTTAGCTCGGTTATCAAGAGCTTAGGCAGATCCAGCTGGTAGCACACCCAGCACCAATATATGATATATTTGTTCCCGGTGGCAGGTATTTAGAAGATGCCACAACATTCCAAGTTCCCTTTACATCTCCATTTTTGGTTTGCGGTCCGCAATTTCCATGCTCACCCCACCCCCATGCACAGACTTCGCCTTCTGTGGTGAGTGCTAAACCATGCTCACTACCAATAGCAATTTGACGTACGGGCGGTAATTGTGATGGAGCCAGTTGCCCATGATCATCTCTTCCCCAAGACATGAGAGCTTTGTTACTCTGTAATAAGAGGATACTTCCCCAAGTGCTACCAGCATCAGCCCACCCCGATATTTTCTCCGGTGCTGAAGATCTGATATTCCACTTGTCGGATCCTAAAATCTGATGTTGACCACTTGAAGACTCTGCTAGAAGACATGTGAATTCTCTTCCGCAAATGCCTCTGACGGCTTTAAACCCAACACCCTCAATCTTGCGAGGCGAATATACTACGCCCTCGGGCTGTCCAAGTTGTCCTTTCCTGCCACTTCCCCAACCATAAACATCCCCATTACTTAAGACAGCCACTACATGACTGACAGATGTAGCAAGATCGACAACATACAAACCAGCGGGTGGAAAGTTTTCCATCAATTGAGGTTTGGATGATCGAAACAAAAGCTCACCCAAACCTAATTCCCCTTTATTTCCTGTTCCAAAGCAATACACCTTCCTTGCATGACCACCTTCATCTTCCTGAACAATGATAGATGATTCCCAAGTTGCTGCGCAAAACACAACAGGTGCTTCATTAATCGAAGAACTATCTGAAAGCTTCACACGACGAAATTTTGATTCCGCTGGATGCAATTCGGGAGTGAGCCCACAGGCTCCGTAGGATGAGTCCCCCGAACAGTACAATTTGCCAGTTGTTGATAGTATGAGGGTATGATTACCTCCTGCTTTGATTTGCTGCACTCCTTGGGGGATATCATCATCAAAAATGGCTGGTTTGGGAACTGATACGTCTTCTTTATGTCCGATTCCAAGTTGCCCTGAGCCGTTTGATCCTATGGCATATATTATAGACATCGTAGGATATCAGGTTTATACGATGAGGAGTAGTGAATTTATCCTTGTGAGACAAAGATGAGCCAGAGCACATAGGTATGGTACTTCAATAACAGAACTGAAATATCCTCCCTCGAGATTCCAAGAAAATACGGAAGATAAGTTGGAGGGGTTGATAAAATCCAAAGCTCTCTCCTGTGATATGCTTGATCACGTGATATAGACATCAATTGTGGTCCGAGTTTAGCTTCACTAGCTTCATACTAAGCGAGGCAATTTCCACACATCTTTCCGCGATAAATTTTCTCCAATTCTAAATCGACTTTCCTTCGACACGACAACTTCGAAATCGCCAATCCGCCACGATGTCTGCCACGTAAGAATCTTCCCAAATTTCTTCGAAGAGTCGATCGATTGTGTTGGATTCAGATATGGTCGCGTTCCTCTCGAAAGCTGGAACCTGAAACGATTTACAGTTCGAACTGTCCTAAGCTTCTCCCTCGTTGATTCAGGTCTGTTGACTTGCACTTTGAGAGATGTAGTATGGGGTCTTGGGGCTGAAGATGAAAGTCTTCTCCCTTAAAGCAATTGCCGCACATGGATGAAAATGTAAAAGTGCTTCTGCAGGACTACAAAAACATCCAATTATGCCGTGCATATCTCTCAGACTTGTTCCGAGGTGTTGTCGGATGAGAATAATTGTCAATTGGGATCTGCGACTCTACCTTTGTAGAAAGAGGAGTCGTGGAGAAAAATTCAAATTTTCACCGATTAAAATAATTACAGTCAAGTGAGCCTTTTGTGAGAATGCTGCGCTATAGCTGCAATTCCCTCTCGGCGCTCTTCTCCATACATATGTATGCGGGATACAAGACTAATGTTTGATATAGAACCACCCCAACCGCAGAGCAGGTTCTCATCCCTGAGACTCTCTTGAAGAAGCGCAAGAGTCAAGCCAAGGAGAGAGAGGCACGCGCCGCTGAGACAGAGAAGGTTAAGAAGGTATGTTCTAAATATATCCGAACCTTTACGGCATATGTTACTTTATATGATGCATAAACAACCATATTTGCGACTAGGCTTTACGTCGATGTTGTCCAAATTAACCATCTTTCGGGTCTGACAAAAGTTGAACACATGCCATTGGTATTCACATTTTTATTTGATCACAATGCTAATTGTTCTTGTCAAACAGGCCAACAAGGAGAAGCGTGGTGTCATCTTCAAGCGTGCTGAACAGTACGTCAAGGAGTACCGCGATGAGGAGCGTGAGAAGATCCGTCTTGCTCGTGTCGCCAAGCAATCTGGTTCTTTCTACATTCCAGCCGAGCCTAAGTTGGTCTTCGTTATCCGTATCAAGGGTATCAACAAGATCGCACCAAAGCCCCGCAAGATCCTCCAACTCCTCCGTCTCCTTCAAATTAACAACGGTGTCTTCGTCCGCATGACCAAGGCTACCCTCGAGATGCTCAAGGTTGTTGAGCCATGGATCGCCTATGGTTACCCCAACCTTAAGACTGTCCGTGAGCTCGTCTACAAGCGTGGTTACGGAAAGGTTGATAAGCAACGTATTGCTCTTACCGACAACTCCATCATCGAGGCCAACCTCGGCAAGTACGGTATCGTCTGTATCGAAGATTTGATCCACGAAATCTTCACCGTCGGCCCTAACTTCAAGCAAGCCGCCAACTTCCTCTGGCCTTTCAAGCTCAGCAACCCAACTGGTGGTTTCCGCCCAAGAAAGTTCAACCACTACGTCCTTGGTGGTGACCTCGGTAACCGTGAGGAGAAGATCAACGCTTTGGTTAGACAAATGAACTAAGATTAGGGGCGGGAATAATATGAGGGGTTTTTCTTTGGCTTAGCGTTTACTGGCATGTATGGCTTATAAGAAACCAAGAGAATGACACACTTCTATGAAATAATTGATACCATTTTGATCTTACTGCGAACAAGTTTCCTTTTGCTTATTGTTCCACCTGTACCATTACCGTTCTCCTGCACTTTGCCACTTCAACCATCAATCATACTTGAACATCAATTTGCCACAAAAGATTTATGTCAACTGGAACGAACTTAAGAGCACTGTTATCTTGTCCCTTACCAAACGTTCTGGCTACAGAGCAAGTCAATGCTATTGATATCTCTCCTGGCACTGTGCAGTATGGATTGGCTTCCGGTCAAATGCAGCTTTTTTTCAAAAAGAAAATTGAAGGTGTTAATATTGAAGGCACAATCAGGGTCAAATTTGTAATCATGTGAATGTATTGAGGACTTTCTCTGTGAAGTTCATGATATGTCCTTATGGACCTCAGTCTGCTGGTCTACATTAGATATATTATCACACCATGCCTTTCGCGCTAAACCCAAAACTAAATGATAAATCATATCCCAGAAATTTGTAAATCATGCCGAAAGTATCCCTTTCTGTATCCGGTAATTTATGATACAATCGCCGTACCACCCACCTCAACTTCAAAATTTGATGTCAAAACTTGTTCCACAACCACAACTGCTAGTCGCAGCCGGGTTGTCAATAATCTTAAACTCAGCACCAATCAACTTGACTTCGTAATCTATTTTGCTGCCCTTCAAAGCATCGAGACTAAAAACATCCATAACGACGTTGGCGTGGGATTGGTCGCTAATGTAGCTGAATACGGTATCATCTTCGCGAAGATCCATTGCGGCTGAGGTATTTGATTTTGATGGAGGAGATGATATAGGCATAGCATTTGGATCTTGAGAGGAGGTGTTGAGGGAAGGGGCAGATTCTTCTGTGAGTGTTGAGGTCGAGGTCGATGGATGCATTGCGTTGGGATCTGTGGATGATGTATTAAGAGCAGGAGAGGATTCCTCTTGGACAGGACTTTCCGAGAAAATGTCTCGGGAGATATTGGCTGGGAGATTGCATAAAGACATCACATATTGGAAGCCGTGGCAACCTCCAGATTGGACTTCGACTCGGAGAGCAAGATTGGGATTGTTTTCTTTTTTGCGGAGTTGTTGTAGACGCTGTGAGTAATTATTTAGCACATGATTCCATATTTCAGTTGGAGATCACACGTAGAGGGAAGGGTGGTGATACATACATGTGCAGCACGCTGGGTGATTTCAATCTTCTGTTCCGTGCCATCATCGCTCTTTTGTGGGTTGAATATAGTGACAGTAACTTTCCGGACTCTAGTATGCGAGAAACACCTAGTAGAGTTCCTTAATATCCCATCTCTCTTGACAACATATGCCGACTTTATGGGGCACCTAGGCGTGGAGCCAAAAATTCAAAGACTGGACGCGGGGTGCTTTGGTGGAATGACCGAGCTGCTGTGGCGGTTTTTATAAATCCTTGGACCACTGATATGGGAGTGATAGAGGTGATTCCAACACATCCGCGTATAAGAGACCGAGTTGCCATAGTTATTAAAGGTCAGAATGACTGCGTTGGATTGAAGATGGAAAAGTAAAGAAGTTATGAAGTTCGACAGGTCATAATTACCAAAAGTTACATTGCTCAGCAATGGCGGTGAGAATGGGCAAAATATAGCTTGTCTAAACTGCCGTGATTTTACCGATACAACTTACTCCCGTACAATCATTCATACACAGGTAGTTTCCTTAGATATGAATTATTCAACTGATATTAACTGAAATTATATTAGCAGCAGCGGCGGCGGCGGCAACAACTCTTAATACACAAATTCAATACAGACCTTTTACAGGAATAAGCGAAAGGTAAGAAAGTCTAGACATTTTAGTCCTTTCTATACGGGATCGATGAAGCTCGCATTCATCCTTGGCATTCTTGAATCCGAGATGCATACAGTTTGACATCAAGTCAGGCACCGGTATCGTGATGTGACCATGTAACAACTCAGGCTATATATATCAGTTAATATTCCCCTCTAGAATATGGTTTATCATTCGCATCATAAGTCTCTTTTTTCTCATGTCTTATTATGGTCACACAAGTCGTTGAATTCAACTACACCTCATAACAGTTGTATATCATATTGCAAAAACCAAACCCATTCAAGCAAGTGGCATTATGGTGACTATCGAAGCCGTTCGAGCTTTCAAATGCGACATTCAAGTCTACAAGTACACCTGGAATAGTCGCCGTTTTCGCAGGTGCAACATCAGGCATTGGTATGGGTACATTGAAGGCATTCATCAAGAACGCAAATGCTCCTAAGGCATATATTATTGGGCGTTCTGAATCAGCTGCAGCTTCTCTACTCGAAGATCTTAGGCTTTCAAATGCATCAGCGACACTAAACTTCCTTCCGGGCGAAATTTCTCTGATCAAGGAAGTAGATAGATTGTGCAACGAGATCAAAAGCAAAGAGAAAAGAGTTAATTTCATATTCCTCAGTCCGGGATACTTATCTTGGGGAGGTCGAAATGGTTTGTTTTCAGCATTAGCCTTCACCTCTTTTCACCATGTATTGATATTGTTCAGAATCATCTGAAGGAATCGACATTCCTCATTCCCTCCGTTACTACTCCCGTCTCCGCTTTGCTTATAATCTGCTCCCTCTCCTGAAAACCGCGCCCAATCCTCGTGTTATTTCAATCTTAGCAGGCGGCCAAGAAAAAGCCATCGACCTTAATGATCTTGAAGTCAAGCAAGGCTTCAGTATGATCAAAGCTGCTGGTAGTGGAACGACTCAGACAACTCTCGCTTTCGAAGAACTTGCGAAATTAAACCCCCAAATCTCTTTCATTCATAAATATCCTGGATTTGTGGATACGGGAGTTGTTGGTAGATTGATGTCTTCTACTAAAGGAATCTATGCTATTCCGGCGACGTTCTTTAGATGGATAGCGTTGCCTGTTCTCAATATATTTGCAGCAAGTGTAGACGAAGCTGGGGAAAGAGGACTGTTTTTAGCTACTAGTGGGAGATATCCATCTGCTAGGCCAAGAGAGGGGGGCAATTCAGGGGTAGAGCTACCTGCCGGTGTAGAAATTGCAAGGAGTTCGGTGATTGGTGAGAATGGAGGGTCGAATGGGGTTTACAGACTGAGGGCAGACGATGAGAGTGTACCTGACGGTGATATCTTATCAGGCTACAGGAAAGACAATGGAGGAAAGGTTGTTTGGGAAAGCACAGTTGGTGTTTGGGAGAGAGCATTGGAAAGGGTATGATGGCTCATCGAAAGATTGGGCTTGAGTATCAATGAGTCTAGTGATGGATGAGCGTCACGAGCTAGCATGATGTTTGTTTGAGTAGATTACATTGGATATATTAACAAAGCTTCATCAAGTCATGAGTGAATCTGGATATAAATCCGTTAGTTCCGAGTCAAAAGAATGAAAGATCGAAGATTCTGTAATGGTAAAAGACAAGTTAGCTTTTCTCAATATCCAGCGTTTTCCGGGCAGTCTGATCAAGACTCTGCTATTGTGGATTGACGACATCCATTGGGTCAGATGTGTTCGTCCGTCAAGCCTAGTGTTTTTGAGTTTAAACTAAATGGTATTTCATTCGAATCTTTGAGGTCGATTCCTTTGTCGGCTGAGAAGGAAATTCTGGAGTACTCTATAAATTATCTCATGAAGCCCCGGACATTGAAGGGGTCTTGATGTATCTTGTAAAGGCTTTTAATCATTCTCGAAGAGCTGAGCACTTGAAGTGTCGAGCACTAGGGCTTAATACCGATTGGTTATTGTCATGGATCTGACTAGACAAAAAATCAGCATGGCTTCTTGGGTAGCACAGGATTTCACTTGCAATGTTACCACTTGGTGTCATTTTGAGTTGTAAATCGCCCCAGCTCTTCCTTTATATTTGCCTCCTGGGTAAAGCTCTATATCAAAATTCAAAACTTACCCCTGCATACTTTATTTGCCCTACAAAAACTTAAAACTATCCTCGATTTTTGGAAACTACCAACGTGACCAAAAGAAACCCTAGGAAAATCAGAAAAGCAGAGACACAGTTACAAGAGGTGGTTGGCTAGCGGGGAACCTAATGCCATGAGACATTGTACTATTAATTAATATCTGAATTGGACTTTAATACATGTGAAAGAAAATATTGACTGAGATTAATATATTGGTTTGTAATTCATCAGATATTATTACCCACCCTCTTCAAAACAAATTCACGGCACCAAGTACAAAGTATTCCAATGATCAACTTCTTGAGAATAATTCTGAAGCACTCTCGAATACATGCACCTCTGAATTAGAGCTTTTCAAAAGTCTACTCTGAATAGACATCCAAAGTCTGAAAAGCTCTAGAACAGTATCAGTACCTCTCCATCAGATTTGGCCTTTGAAAAGTTAGTACTTAAATTATGGGGGTAAAAGCTGACTGCGGCATGACTAGTAGCATGCTCCTCAATTAATCCAATGTCTTCAATATGAAATTTGTGCGATACTTTACTTTTGATATACTGCGCGAGATCTATTGCATTGGACTTTCTGCTTGAGGTTTCATAATCATGTCCACTCAACTAAAATGTGATTTAACAAAAACTCAAGTGATAACCATACAAATGAAAGTCTTCGAGTTGGTTTGCTTTAGTCTGTAGATCGGTGAGAAGTCAACAAATAACGTGATCCTTTACATGAATTGCAACATGAACAACAAGCAATGAACAAATACATCCAATGGATGGTGTCATCAAGTCATAGAAGAATGTTATGGTTTGATAATTTCCACAAGGGTGCCTTTCTCAATGAAGTATATGCATTCTTGACAATGCAATTCGATGATGGAATCTGCTCTTGCATGAGGTAGATCAAGAAATACGGGTCAGGAGAATTGATGGCAACGAGTCGGGGTGTCCAGACTCCCCAGGAACAGCCCCATGAGATACAGAACCATTGATGTCTGTCACTTGAAAGAAGTTCAGGAGAGCCAAGTCATTGTGCGTATCAGGTAAAGAGTTATTTCTTTAGGAGTATAACAGGTATGCACCCTGGCCAGGGACTGAAATCATCATACGATTCTGTGATCACTCGGAATCTAGTCCCCCACAAAAATTCAGGGGTGCGTCTGATTGTTTGGGTTATGAAGGAATGTTCAGACATTATTCAACATGGAATTGAGACGGGCCCTAAGTTCGATATAATATTCAAATAGCTGAAACAATCCAGCATATTGGAGTAACCTCGAGCATTGAAGCCAATCTGGGCTTTCAAGCCCAAAACTTTTATGAGCCCCAAACTCCCCAAGAAGACCGTCGGCTACTGAGGTCCCATGACTGGAGATCAACTCATGTAGTGAATGATATTTCAATAATGAAAGTACCGCAATTGCAAGTCGAAGCTCCCAATTTGATGTTTGTCTTAGTATTCAGAATCACGAACGTTTGAGGGGGTCGTCGCGAGCTTAACGGTAGTGTTCGTGTATGTGGCTCGAAACAGTCTGACATAAAAATGTAGAAGTGGTGCCATTACTATTACATCCCTAACAATTTTCAAGTTTGATGCAGACGGTCAACCTTCTTCGAAAGCCCTACTGTTGACTGCAGCAGAGAGGTTCTCCCAGATTGTACATGCACACATAATCTCAAGTCACACCCATATAGACCTTGGAATGCATGTTTAATTTCTGCTTTTCACGTTGCTCAATATAGATAAAAGTACATACGTGCATCTACAAGAACCGTCTAGACTTTTTTTTCTCCGGATCGGTGCATATTAGCCTTTATGAAACAATGGTCTTTGGCCTGTTGATGCAATTGTGTACGTGTCCTATGTCCTATTCTCCTACCTTCCTTTTATCCATAAGGTAGTGGCTTGTAGTACAATTTGCCCAGAACCCTTGGCGAAGATGCTGTACTACCTTCGTCAGCCCTGGACAATATAAAATTATGTGTAGCGATTGAGACGTGATAAAACAGCCGATTGTCTGAAATGGAGACCGGATTCGACTAGATTTGTCCAGGTAATCACACTCGAGGTTAGGCAACAAACAAAAACTCTCTCAAGGTGCCTTTGACATATTGATGCAGCCGAGGAAATGTATCAGATTCCTAGCTACGAGGCCAGAAAATATGATACTGAAACAATGTTTGACTCATCGGCAATTGTTCTCGAAATGAAGTAGAAATCATAAAACCAGAGTTTATTGAATTGGATTCAGTAGAGTATGATGATGACCATTAAGAAATAAATTGGGGCTAAAATCCAGTGCACTAAACACATGTAGGTAAATGATCTGCGCCTCCACGATGACATCCCAGTTTCTCAAGTAGTCACCTCTAGTTCACGAGTGCCCTCAGCAGATACCTCTCCAAGCTTTGCTTTCCAGGAGATATTGATTGCTTCCTCAAACGCAACCACGAATTTCCATACATCCTCGAAGCTGTTGTAGAGAGGAGCTGGCGCCACTCTTATCACGTTTGGCTGTCTCTCATCCACTACCACTCCCCTCACCTCTAGTTCTTTCATAACTACATCCAGCAATCCATCAGCCAACTGAAGACTCAGCTGAGCACCTCTCTGTTCTCTATCCCGGGGTGTGATAATCGAGAATCTTCTCTTTTCGTAGATCGCTGTATCCAGGAGCAAATCCTCCAAATAAGCAGTGATCTTCACGGATTTGGCCCTTAGAACTTCCATCCCACCTGCAAGCTTGAATATCTCCAGAGATGCATTCAGACTTGTGATATCCAGCACACTTGGATTACTCAATTGAAACCCAGCAGCTCCCGCTATCGGCACGAAGCGATTTTTCATGTCAAATCTCGTATTTTTGTCATTACCCCACCAGCCACTTAATCTATTCACAAACCTGTCCCCGCATCCGTGTCCTGCAACGGGTCAGGCACTTGAGTGTTCCTGTCATGAATAAACATTCCACCAATGCAACCCGGGCCCGAGTTAAGATATTTGTAAGTGCACCATGCGGCTGCATCGACGTCCCAATCATGGAGGTAAAGTGGGACATTGCCAACTGCGTGAGCGAGATCCCAAATGACGAATATGCCGTAATCCCGAGCCGTGCGTGTAATGAGGGGTATGTCGAATAATTGACCTGTATAAAATTGAACCCCTGGGAGGATCAGAAGAGCTGTATCTTTAGCATGGGTTTCAATGGATTTGAGTATGTAATCTGTTGAAAGTGTTGGCTCAGAAATTGACTGTGACGCCAGGATAATCATCGATGTAGCAGGTGAGAGGTTGTGATGTCGGATCTGTGACTCTACGGCGTACTATATTCTATTTAGCCGGCATAAACGATTGTTGACGAGTGCGAATAGGGGTGACCCACGTGATCTGATGGAAATGCTTTGCTTTCCAACATAATTTTATGCCTGCCATTGACATCAGGCTTGTAGAATGCAGACATGAGGAGATGCAAATTGGCAGTTAACGTCTGCATAATATTAACCTCCGAAGGGAGTGCACCAACAACAGGGGCAATGTTCTCCGAAGCATTCGAATCTACGTTCAGCCATGTTGGTAGAGGCGAATCAGAAAGTGGTTTGAAATGACCAAATACACCTTGGGTTGCCCAAGTCTTGAGATATTGCTCTATACGAGTAGACGTAATACGCGGCTGTATGCCAAGTGAGTTTCCACAAAGATAGACACAGGGGTCGCCAGGAGACGAACTCTGAGATACTAATGTATCATTTAGTTATCAGATTCAACCGCGTAGAGTAGAATCTCATACCTAAACTTGATAAAGTCCGGGCCTGCAAATCAGCAATAGAAGGAATAAGAAATCCACTTCTGAACTGACGAAGAGGATCTTCAACATCTTGGGACACAGCATATTCTCTGTTGTTCATGTGCTGGCCTTGTTGTCCGTGCTCATTCTGTTGTTCATGACCAACCTGATTCTCCGGGGAAGCCATGAGACAGAGAAACGTAATATAATTTGAATATGCGGGTTAGCTGCGCTACTACTCAACGAACGAGAGGTTTAGCCAACCTAGCGGTGTAGCATATAACACTGTGGAGTACTACTATATGAAGAGATTTCGAATTCAAATTGCGTGCCGTGAAGAGGTTGGGGTCAATATCAGACACAGTGGATCGGCGCTTGTTGAGTGAAGAGCCCTTTTTTTACCTTTTTTAGCGGCAGGTGACACAATCTGGGGTAAGAGAAACTAACACGATCCTTGGGATGTTGGGGAAGTTTGGGGATTCAATGGTGGAATATTGTGTTGAAGTCTCTAGACCTTGTTTTGACCCTTTTTAAGTGAAGTAATGGCATGGACCTATGTGTAATGAGAAATGCAAGGTCTTAGTCATGAGATTCTATTGAGTTCTCATTATACAATCCAGACTCTGAATGACGACAAGTAATGAACAATGAGGAAATTTGTTTGTCAGAGTCAGGAGATGAGGGACGAAGGCAATATGAAGAATGAAAGATCTATTGGATGAAGGAGATGAAGGAGATGAAGATTGAATGAGGTTGAGTAAGGTCTGAGCAAGGTTTGAGTAAGGTTGATGTTGGAATATGATTTCCTGGGGGTAAGAGAAATCAATTTAGGGATTAGTAAATGGCGGGGAAGAGAAAAAAAGACTTTTCGTTTGTTTTGCGTTGCTGTTCCTGTTTTATAAATTCCATTAGACTAGATTGAAAGAGGAAAGGTGTTGTTGGTAGTTGTTATTAATCCAATCAAATAGGGAAAGTGGGAAAATGATCAATCGAATATCCATCCATCCATACCATATTAAGTAAGAACTATCCGTGTTACTATCACTTTGCTGTTTGTCATCCGACCAAAAGACAACAACGGTCCAGCCTTCTTCTTCTCCTTCTGCTTCTGCTTCTTCCTTTGCTTAGGTCATCATTCTCAATCATCATTTCAATCATCAGCTATTTAGTAATTATAGTAATCATGTTATTGATATGCCATGTTTTGCCATGAATTCATTTCAATGTGATTAGATATCCTTGTTTTCAAATCTCCTCGATGGCAATTGGGCCATTTCTTGATTGATCATGAGAACGAACATCACGGGATTTATTTATTTTTATTTATTTATATACACAGTTTAACGTCTCCGTATATAGAATGGCTAGTTCTGACCTCCCGAAGGGTATTGGCGACGGGCCCGCGACGGAGGCAGGCCTCCCGCGCGCCTCCCGTGCATAGAACATCACGGGATCACGAGGGGCAATCATTAGTCATTTGGGCTTTGTGTTTTGAAGAAGCGACATGCGAGATGCGTATGCGAAACTGGGAAGTGAGGGCAAGGTATGGATTAAATTGTAATAGGTATAGTAGAAGTCTAGAAGATCAGACTCAAGAGCAAGACTAGGAAAGTTTGTGTCAGGTGTGGATTACGGATTGCGGATTGCGGATTGCGGATTATGGATTATGGATTATATAGATTATATAGATTATAAATCCCTTATTTTATATTCCGCTACTTTCTTTATTCCGTTACTCATTTTATATAAAAACAGCTATTTCGATCTATTAATAACTTTATAACAAATAAAAAACTAGAGATTTTATTTCTCTCATAACTTTTTCTAAAAAAATCGCAAAATATTAATTCCTTTTGAAATCTATTAATAATTCCATTGTAAAGTTATATTTTTCAAATTTTCAAATTAATAGCTTCATTTGTTATAAAGTTATTAATAGGTCGAAATGTCTGTTTTTGGTATAAAATGGGTGGCGGGATGTAGGGTAGGGGACTTAGATTATAAATTATAAATTATGGATTGTAATACCTATAGTAGAAGATCAGACTCAAGAGATACTAGGGAACTTGTTGTTCAATTTCATTTTCCAAATCATCCTCATCTTTTTCTTCTTGTTGTGGAGGGGTTTGAGAGTAAAGTAAGAAGTAAGAGTACATTTGGATCTAGATATGCCATACAACATGTCGTGATTTGTGAGTGTGTATTCTAGTACTGAACATATATGCTGCTGACTGGATACATACAGAAGACACTCCTCTCTGTCTATCACTGCATATATTTCATACATTTGACATAATACCCGTGCCCGTACACACTGTGCTACTGTGGAATGGTCCGGGTACAAACATCCATGATAAATCTACACCCTTGACTACCTGAGAAAGCAGTGGACATATTCTAGAAAGTGTGAGTGGCTAGCGGGCTGGAGCTTTTGTAAGGTTACAGACGGTTTGAAGCATCCAGCATCTAGCATCTAGCATTCAGTCAGTATTCAACCAAAAATAGATATAGTTTACTAAACTTCGAGTCTTGGATTATTTTATATTATAGGTATGTCTATCTATCTATATTCTTGTAATCGGAATCTCTTCGAATACTTAATTATATATGAAAAACGATTACAAACAGCCAGCCTTGAAATGAAAAGAAAAAAAGATATCAAGATCAATGAGCCAGCTCCTTTGAAATACAACCGAGTAGGTAAACCAGAAGGACCAAAAAGACCAAAATAGGAATAATCATTCTAGAAGAGATATAGAAGATTGAGATAGATGCATGTAGATACTGCATGTAGATACTGCATGTAGATACTGCCTACTCATCCATACTACCCATAGATACTACCTTAACATATCTGTTCTTCTTGCCTACCATAGATACGACTTCAATATACGGAGTATCTGTCTTTCGCTCGGCCCATTGACACTTTCTCGATATGTCTTTCTACTGGATTACCGGGATGATTAAGGTTCCGGATAACCAGGGAAACAAAGGCCTAATTAGATACTTCCGTCTCTACGATATCCGGCCTACCAAGTACCTACCAAATCTAGCTCCGCCTAGGTATTTTCCCACGTTTGGTGGACCGACATACCTTACCTACAGTAGCTACTGTACCTACTTGGATCCTACTATCCATTCGTATCAAGCCACACTGCCACCGCACTGAATTAGATCTGGAATTCAACATACCGGATGAGGTTAGTCAACTTTACAATCTTTACAACTAACTCTACCAGCCTAATCATTCATTACTTTAACAAGGTTGCAGTCTTTTGTGATATGCCTCGAATAACCGCTTTATCAACCCGCAATAATGAATATGCCCGCTTACACACCTAATTGACTCACTCATTGGGGACGTCGGGAGGGAGAAGAACTCGGGCTGTATGTATATGGAGGTAACGGATTCTTCCTGGCTGTCTGGCCCGCCAATCCAATCTGTACCTTACACTTTACTCAGTCTATTAGATCTTCAGGTACCACGAAATAACAACGAGAGCAACAATAGCAATCCCGTCCGAACAAGACGAGCTCGTCATTATTGACTGAATTGGCATCAGAACCTGAACCTGACCGTCATTTTAGTAAAACCATATTCATACCATGTCCATACCATGTCCATATCATACCAAAATAATTCATAGTAGGGTAAACCACACAAAGCGCATCAACCACTGCATGAAGCATAAGGTATGAGGCATGAGCTATGAGGCATGAGCTACGAGGCATGAGCTACGAGACATGAGACATGAGGCATGAGCTACGAGGCATTAGGAATAATAATAATAATAATAATAAAATAGAGAAACTTTATTACTCGATTAAGACGCCTTGAGAGTTTGGTTAAGGAATTTATTATAAATTGATTCATTCAGCTATTGCTGTTGTATTATTATTTGCAACCTTGATAGATATCAAGCATATGTTTATATTCATACCTATCTACCTATATATACTGTTACTCTTTTACCCCTTCATCAACACATATAAATAAGAAGAACTTGCCTTTCGCTTTCCTCTTCCCTTTCAAGTTCTTTCTCACCTTATTGTACCTTGACTCAGATTGTCTATCCTTCTTCTCTCTGTCTGTCTGTCTTTCTTTCTTTCTTGCCTCTCTTCTTATCTTTGAAACAAGAAGTAACAATCGTATTGTGCATATATCGCTCAGTACAAGGAATGTTAGGAGAAAGAAAGACAAAACTACCATTTCTATTTACATAGTTTACCTCACCTCCTTGTCATCCCTACCCCTAATAAGATCAGGCCAGCCAATCCGTCATATCTTGTTATTGTTCTTGATTGTCCCAAGAGACAAGACTATCTATCTTCACCACTTGGAGTATACTCATCATCATCACCGCCATCACCATCATCAGCCGTGCTTAGTATGTATGTACTATGTATCCTCACAGAATTTGAGGTTCCGCTGCCGTATTCAAGATCTCACTCTAATTTGATCAAATAGGTTTGCATAGTGACGACACATACTTATCTCCCAACCTAAAATAAAAATCCCAAGTCTTTATTCGTTACTTCAAATCAAGCAACCCGCCATACGGCGTCTAGATCGCTCAATTATATCATCATCATATTGTATCCACCTCTTGAGCCGCTTTCGAAATCACTCAATTTCTGAAATCCAACCGTTCCTAACCGTGGATATCTATCTTACATCTTGCAATTGATCTAGCTAGCTGGAGTAAGGAAGTTCTTTTTATATTCCGACAGACTCCCAGTACTCCTCATCACTCACAACTCACAACTCACAAACAATATCTCTTTTATAGCTCTTACATCTTTCTCAAGTACCACCGAAAATCATAATTGGTACTGGTGTCTGTGATACAAAAAGCCTTTGTCTCTCAGGTACGTTTTTATTATTCCCATGATCTTATTATTGCAGATCTTCCATTCCTTAATTTGAAAACCCACATGGATTTCCTTATCGCTCCCTATCAAAGTAAACGCCTCCATTATCTTGTGGCATGGGCTTGGCACTTTTTTGGATTACCTTCCTATCAACTTCATCATCTCAAAAATCCAAAAATTCTGTCTCAAAAAACCGCCATCATATTATTATTATATTGATATCAAGGTTACGGTAGAGTGAGATCGACTGATAAGCAAACATCCTTCCTTAGCAATGCAAGTCATACTAAGAAATGAAGCGGTCAAGGACGCAAGAAGTCGGATTGTCAACATGATGATGATTACTCACTTTTGCTCCATCCATTGCCCATCCTGTACCGCCTCTTCCATATAGATAGGTGGCAATTCTCCCTTGCTTTCTATGTAGCTTCTATTCACTTCCTTTTGCTTTCAATCTTGTTTCAAGGGTTAACCCCCAAAGGTCATTCGCTGCTTGAGTCACAATGACTACACTTCTTTCCCCATAAGTACTGACTCAATGGGTGTGCTTGTCAGCAGTTTCCCGCCTACGACGAACAGTCTTTTCTTCTCACGGAAGAAGATATGGCTACCATAAGTAGTCCAACCTCCCGCTCCCCCCACAAGTTGGTGGAGCAAACTATTCGAACTCCTGGTCGACAACCTTCACCACAACCAACACATTTCAACGTTGCCCACAAAAATGGCAATGGCAATGGCAATGGGCACCGCGTCTTGCGTTCTGCAACTGTTGGATATGTCGCTCCAGAATTCAAAGGCAGGACAGAACAAATGAGCAAAGGTTCGTCACCTCTGGACCTGATGACTGTTCGAAGCTAACCCCGTGAAGTGAGAGAACAGATTAAGGCAATGAAATGGATACCGGATGAACTCATTGATGCACAACTAGAGTGGTTCTACAATGAGCTTGGAATCGATGATGTTTACTTCCAGACCGAGAGTGTTGAAGCTGTCGTCAGCAATATCACTTCACTCTACGCTGCAAAAGTTGCTGCATTTGCCCGAGAGGACAAACGCCAAGAGATTAGATTAGATATGGAGTCTTCGGATCATGCCATATACATCGATACTAGCGAGCCCGGTATCAGTGCAATTGGTGGTCCACGATACGAGCACCGACTAGAGGCCAAATACTTGGATACATCCTCAAATCAAACCTTTCGTGTCGAAAGTTTCCGCTCCACTAGCAACCTGTCTAGTGCTCCTACTCCGACTAAATCGTCGATACGCTGTTACTTTGTTTACCAGTGCCAATTCGTCGATCCCAACCCGTCACTCAGCGAAACTCGTCTAGAAGTCATCAGCGACCGAATGTTCCTTGCCAAATCTACCAACAACACAAAGCAAATTTACCAAGAGATCATCGAGCTTGCAGTGAATCGTACTGGACCAGTTATTGAAGTCTTCGATATTGAAGACTCAATTGAGAAGAGATTGGTCGTAGCTTTCAGACGCAGAACAGCCCTAGGATTATTTAGTGCTCTAAGTGATCTGTACCATTCGTACGGTGTAACAAGCTCGAGAAAGTATGTTGAACAGTTCAGCAACGGTATCACTGTGATGAGTCTCTATCTCAAACCTGCCAGCAATTTGTCAAAGGAATTTCCCACACTTGAGCAGTCCATTCATCAAATCACCAAAGAGATCTCCCTCCTTTATTGCATACCACAAAAAAGTTCCAGGCATTGTTTGCCAGTGGGGCGCCTGAGTCTTCAAGAGACAATCTATGGCCATTGTGTTTGGGTCTTTGTTCAGCACTTCCTCAATCGCCTAGGTTCTGAATACTCATCATTGGTTTCAGCGTTAGATCCGAATAACAGTTCTCACGCCGAGATCTTATCTACCATCAAACGTAGACTACGTACCGAGACTTTCACTTCGGATTATATCCTTTGAGATTATCAGCAATCATTCAGAACTTGTTCGTTCGTTATAACTCTGCCTTTGCAAGCACCCATCTTACACTTGGTCCTGGATACAGTGAGGATTCGATTCCCCCTTCGCCATCTGGAGAAGTTCTCAATGACAAGGATCTCAAAATACTGATCTAAAGACTGTCAGCAATGAGCACGAAGAAATGCGTCATGACGCTCACTCTTTTTTTTTTAACTCCTACCAAAGTTGCTTGGGTACTTTTTTTTTTTTTTTTTTTTTTTTTTTTTCTTATCTTGGTGGAAACTGTATACAGCTCCTCGTATGCATAAATCCATTTTAGGTTTTTATGGTGATGCCATAGACAGATGATGATTAGTTTGAAACTTGAGATTAGGATTTTTTCGAATCCATCACCTTGACTTTTATCTATGATTTACCTTCAAGCTTAAGTTACTGACGCATTGTGACGGAAAAACTCGGTATTGCAATATCACTAATACTAAGCTTGTCTATTAACAGAATAATTAATATCATATTTGAACACTTGATGTTTTTATCGTTCTTACTCTGTTAAGGGCTAGACCTTCTCCATCGTCAAGGTTGAGTCTCTCCTCGCTCGCTTGTGGATTCCGAATAGAACTTATTGGTACCTACCTTAAACAGTGTAGGCAATAGTATTTCCCGTATTCCGTATACGGGTTAGTTTAGTGGTACGTATCGAATTTTTTTCGAAATATGTACGTACGTGGTATGGAATTCAATACTCCTGAAATTCATTCTAATATTGAATATCATTGATAAGATACGGAAATACGGATTTCTGATTGGCACGGAATAAGCCGAAATACGCGAATTTGAGGTTATCCCTAGATTTCAACAATATCAAATTCTGTATTCAATTGAATTATTATTAATTGATAATAAATCATCAATATTATCGAATGTTTTTGATGTTTTTGATGTTTTTGAATGTGAATATTAATATTAGAATATTGTTTTCACAAATCTAATCGTTTTGAAAGTCTTAAAAATGATTGATAAAATGATAATTTTGTTAAATCTTTTATTATTTAACAATATAAAATCCTTTTGATTTTATATAAGTAATTATTCATTTTATTGTTCTATTTTACTTTTACAACGCTTTTCCAACCTATCGAAATTAGCTTTACATATACTGCTATACCCTCAATAATAGAATTCGAAGCCGGCGCTACACTTTGCTGCCGACGGCAAGAATGGCGCCTCAGACGCCGCACCGGCCTACGATCGCGAATGCAGACACGCATACGCGTGAGCGAACAGCCGTATCTCCTACGCCTTTCCAATCTATCGGAGTTCCTTACGGCACGGCACCGGTCCCACCAGTAACCAATCCTACGGGCTCACCAGCGCTCGAAACAGTGTTGGACAGACTCGAAAGGATGGAACGCGAAGCAGCGCTTCGACGCTTAGTTTTCGGGAATTTTGCTGCGACTATCGAGAGCTTCGTACGCAATTCGCCGGAGGAACACAAGGTGCTCGCCCAGGAGATCCTAAATGGATCGTTAGCCTTCCTTAACCAGCATTTATTTGGGATTCCCGCTGCAAAACAGCCAACAAAACAATCATACGCGGGAGCCCTTAAAGCCGCAAATACGGCAACAACAAACACGAACGCGCCTTTAGAACGCGCCCCCCCCCCGAAAACACTCCAGAAATCCCGAGAACCCCACCACTCCGGCGGCCAGCCCCACCGTAGCCAAGAACGCGCCAGCGGGGCCCTTGAAGGAAAAGACGGACCTGCGCATCTACGCTCGGGCCGAACCAGGATCCCTGCTTGTCCGAGATCAGCCGTTCCTCATTCGGGAGGCCATTGTAAAGGCGGTCCCTCAGATTGTGGCCAAGGATATCCCACGGCTTTGGGCCACCCCTACAGGCTGGGCGGTTAAGCCTAGCACTAAAGCTGTATACGATCTTATTCTGAAAGAATCGAACGCTATTGCAATCTGCAGGGCCACCCGCTGTACTACCCTTGAGCGTGTGGAGAAATGGTCTACGTATCGACTAGCCCACGTCCCCAACGTCCTGACAGGTCTATTGGATAACCAGCTCGTTACAGCCGATATCGTTTCCAAGGAAGCCGAGATCCAAACGGGAAGCAAGCCGGTGAGCTGCCACCACACTCAATCATCAGGTCCTACATCGGTCTGGTACGTTAGCTTCAAAAAGGAAGTCCGCTCGTTTACCCTCTTCGGATCCTCGGGATATTCCAGACTTTCCGTTAAGAAGAAGAGCATGGAACTCCACAATCCAGGGTGCCAGGAATTCTGCAACTCATTTCACTGCCGCGCACCTTCCAAGTGCAATAACTGCGGGGTGGCAACGGCGAAACACCAGGGAGCGCAAGGCGCTGCTTGCACAGCTCCGCCTAGATGCGCTGGATGCTACGGCCCCTTTCCGGCAGGGCACAAACACTGTGCGGCGGCCCCAAAGAAGGTGGATGGCAAGTTTGTCCGACCTACTGCACGCCAGCTAGGCGAAATCCGTCGCCAACAGTTAGCCACGCAGAAAGCATGCGAACTGGCAGCTAAACGCCAGCAGGAGCGCACCTCCAAGGATGGAGTACAAGTCGTGATTCCAACCCCAGGAGCACGTGTAGCGAACTATGAGGCAGCGAATCAACAAACGCGCCGTGTAAAACGCAAAACGGCCCCCACTGGATCCCTAAACCTTGCAGAGCTATCGAAGCGAAGCATTCAGACCGCATCCGAGGACGAAATGAGCTCTATTCCAGACAGCAGCATGGACCTCGATGCAACCACTTCCCCTACCCCATCTTTATGCTAGAAAACGGAGCAGAAAGATGCAGTGAAGACTGCGCGATTATACGAGCCAACGGACTAAAAGTAGCTTGGGCGAATGTAGGACGATCAGGGCCTGCGCACCTAGCTCTGCTGCAGCTGGCATTCGAAGAACAGGCCGATGTAGTATGTATCCAGGAACCTAGCGCATATCCTGGAACGAGAACACAAAACCACCCAGCATACGAATGCTACGCGCCCGTTGATGCCTGGGAACAGGTGCAAGCGGCCGAACGCGAAGCGGAGAGACCACGGACCATGTCGTATACACGGAAGGCGGCAGGCCTGACCACCCAACAGCGCCGGAATGGCACCGACCGGGATATCGTCTGGCTAGAAGTGAATGGCTTTCATATTGTTAACATATATAGAGAACCCAATACTAGACATATGATTGACTATATAATAAGCCTACAGATACCGCCGAACTTTCTAATTGGAGGGGATTTCAATGCAAAGCATGACATGTTTGAGCCAGGAATCCACTCCTCCAACCAAGGTTCCCTGCTGGCTGCTTGGTCACTAAGCAGCGGAGCAGACTTCATCGGGGACCCAGGAGAGCCCACGCACCGCGCTGGCCACACGATTGACCTAACCTTCTCGAACATCCCCTTCGCGGAGACGAAGGTCAGGCACGATCTGGATAGCGGCTCGGACCACTTCACTTTAGTTACACTAATACCAGGAAGAGGCCAGCAAACTAACGCTAACACGGGCTACCGAGTTGCAGAGGATAGTTTGGAGAGGTTTGCGCATATAATTAACTCGGGGGTCCCGCTCCTACCGCGGCCGGCTAGCGCACAGGGACCAGGCGACCTAGATGACATCGCCAGACTTCTGACCATCCTATTTCAAAACGCTATCAAAGCGGTGGGGAAGAAAGCGCAAAATGCAGCCAGGTCAGCACCTTGGTGGACGCCGGCTTGTGCTGAGCTACACGCTAGCTATGCGAAAGCGCGCCAGCGATCGGAGCCAGATCAAGAGCGTAAACGGCGCACAATGCTTTCGACGATCCGTAACGCCAAACGCGACTACTGGCGCCGGATCATCGATAATGCAGCGGAAGACGCCGATCTGTATAAGGTAGTGGGATGGCACAAGCTGTCCCCATCACTTAAGGCCCCGCCGCTGGTTGTAGATGGTATAAGCATTGAAAGCACCAGGGAGAAAGCGGAGGCTCTTTTTGGAAAAAGTGCTACATCGATACAACGACTCGGACGATCTGGACTACGATCCCCTCGAGGCGGAAGTGCGGCGACCGACGCTCCCGTGGACGACGGCCATCTCGCTAGAAGAGACAGAGAAGAATGTAATTGGTGTATCGAGCACTTCTCCAGGAGCGGACCGCGTTACCGTCCGCCTACTAACGGCATGTTGGCAGCACATCGGGGAGTTCATACGGGACTTCTTTCAAAGGTGCCTTGAACTGACACACTTCCCATCCGAGTGGAAGCTTGCGGAAGTAGTAATGCTTCCGAAGGCGGGTAAGAGGGACAAGACTTCGGTACGCTCGTGGAGGCCGATCGCGTTGCTGTCGTGTATCGGGAAGGGCCTGGAACGGCTCGTTGCTAGGAGAATCTCCTGGGCAGCGATACACTACGGAATAATCAGCCCGCAGCATGGCGGAGCCCTCCCCAAACGCTCGGCTGTAGACTTGGTAGCCTCATTCGTGTATGATGTGGAATCGGCATTCGCTCAGGGCAAGGAGGTGACGCTGGTTACACTGGACGTGCAGGGCGCGTTCGATGCGCTGCTACCCAAAAGGCTTTTGGAACGGATGCGAAAGCAGGGCTGGCCTATGGAGCTGCTCCGGCTAATCAGCTCGTTCCTAGCGGATCGCAGGGTCAAGGTCCGGCTGGAGGACACGTACACCGCAGAATCGAGGATGCAATGCGGAACCCCACAAGGTTCGCCGCTATCCCCGATTCTATACGTTCTGTATCTGGCGGAACTTCTTAATCAGGATCGCGCATTGCGCTTCGGTTATGCGGACGACATTGCGATCTATAGGGCTTCAAAGTCAGTGGAAAGCAACGTAGCCATGCTAGAGCGCGATATACGCCAGATTATGAGATGGGGCGCTATGAACAAAGTGGCCTTTGCGCCGGAGAAGCTGGAAATGATACACCTCTCGCGGAAACGAAACGCAAGCTCACCTAGCGTCGCAGTATCGCCGGAGCTTATCATCAGCCCAGTGACTGCGGTAGGCGAGGGGCAGCCCGCCTTGCGCTGGCTTGGCGTTTGGATAGACCGCAAGCTTTCTTTTAAAAGGCATGTATCAGAACGTGCATCGAAGGCACTAAAGGTTGCACGCCACATTAAAGGGCTGGCAGGCGTCAAGTTCGGCCCGCCCGCTGCATCGCTAAGAAAGGCTGTAATCACATGCGTACAATCCTCCCTGCTATATGGCTCGGAGATCTGGTACGGTGGCAGACTGAAACCTAGCGCAGCGGCCGGCTACAACCGCAACCAACTAGTCAGCACAAAGCTGGGCCCGCTGATTGATAAAGTCAACAAGATCATTGTTCTAGCGGCACGAGGGGTCCTTCCGGCCTGGCGCACTGCGCCCACAGCCAGCGTCCTCCGGGACGCAGGGCTACCGTCGGGCGGCACTGCCCTCGAGCACGCCCGCATACGCTTCGCGCTCAGGCTTAGGACTCTTGACGCCGCCCATCCGCTGGTCCGCCGGCTCGAAGCGCCGCCTTTACCCTGGCAACGCGCAACTAAGCTGCGCTGCGTAGACGCACTGGTTCCGCGCGCCCCGAGGCCGATACTGGCCCAATCGCACTTTTCACCCGGCTGCAGGACCGATCCTACAGAAGGAAGGACGAAAGAAGCCGCAGCGGAGCACTTCAACGCATGGTGGAGCCAGCTAGGCAGGGATACGATCACTGTATTCTCGGATGGCACCGAACAGTATAAGGACGGTGCAAAGCTAGTAGGCTACGGATACGCTGTGTACCGCGGCCAAACGCTGGCCAGAACTGGGAGTGGAGCGATAAACAGCATCTCCCATGTCTTCGATGCAGAGGCGATAGGCGCCCTTAAAGGCCTGCAATGTGCACTGGATATCCTCCAGCCTACAGACGAGCGGATATGGATGTGCATCGACAGCACCTCGGTGATATGGTGCATGCGGGCAAACGCGTCCAACACCTCCCAGTGGGCTTTCCTCGAATGTCATACCCTCATAGACCGATACAAGGTTGGCATTAAATGGTCCCCAGGCCACATGGGTATCGAAGGCAATGAGGCAGCGGATGAGCTGGCTAACACCGGCGCGAACGAGGGACGGACAGACGACGATCGCTCAGCGGAGCCTACGATTAGTGGAATAGGCACAACGGCGAAGGCCCTCGCGGACATTGCAACGTCTGATTGGTGGAGTCAATGCCACCCAGGCCTTTCGGCCTCGTACCGCAGATGGAAGCTCGGATACTCCGTAACCGAGCCCCCAGAACTGCGCCTCCCCCGTACAGTGCTACATCGGCTCCTGGCTACCCGAACGGCACACGGCGATTTCGCGCAGTACCACAGAAGGTTCGGCCACACCGAAGCGGAGCTCACCTGCCTCTGCGGGTTCGAGAAGGCTCCCGACCACCTCGTATTCTGCGAGATCTCCCAACGCAAGTTTCACGCCTGGCCGGCTAGACCCGAACGCCCGCCCAGCCGCCCCGAGGAAGGGCGGAGATACCTAAGCGCACTACTGGCGCATCCCGAGCTCTTCGAAAACTTTCTCGCGGTAACCCAGTACTTCGCCATCAATGCCCGTGCACAGCGAACGCGCGATCAGACAATTCCGGGTGGTTCCCATATGAGCTACGGCTCGCCAAGACAAAACCGCCACTCTTTAACCGCTACTTAGCAATAGGCCGCGCCCTACCTAAGCAGCACATCCAATCTACAAAGGCACCGCCCTAAGGTAAGAACCGGCAGAACGAAGGTGCTTCCTACGCACACATACACTCTTTAACCCAGCGCAAACTGGGCAAGAATGACAGCGGGAGCGCTTCTCTAAATGGAGGGAGAGGGACCGCAGGGGAAAAGGGAAACGGCACTGCTCGGAGGTAGGAACGGAAGGGCAAGGGCGCTAGGAGTACCGACAGGCATAGCACACGGCTATACACGAAAGGCTCGCGGGGAGGCCCCGCCTCCGTCGCGAGCCCGTCGCTAATACCCTTCGGGAGGTTTGAACTAGCCATTCTACATAGAGACGCTAAACTGTAAATAAATAAATAAAATAAATAAAAAATAGTTATCTTATATGATTAATCCAAATTCATTACTAAGCATAACAATAATTCTGTTTAAAGTATGACTCTCTACAGGATATAGTGGGAAGCATAGAGTAGAAAATGTAGGCAATAGAAGGTATATCTCGCATCAGTATTGAAGCTAGCTATGTGGTAAGAGCTCTGATATAAGCCAGAGCTTTTACTAGTCCCAATTAAGCCTAGATCCCCCTGCTCTAGCACTCACGTGAACCATGCTTTTCAACAAATTCTTATATTTCAATACTCCTTTATTCATTTATATTCAATATTAAATATATTTCTTTAAAATCCTATAATAAGAATTTCGAAATTGCCCTTTTTCATTTCATTTTTTTATTGATAAGAAACTAGTATATTAATTTTATACTTATTTCAAAGTTCTGTTTATTATATAAATTCTAATGAATACTTAATTTATTTATTTATTTATTTATTATGTTTAACGTCTATATGAGCTAGCTAGGCTCTTGACCTCCCAGGGGTACTAGAGATGGGTGATACACTAGTGGGTCGAAGACCCAAGAGCTCACCACTTAGGTACGTGTCGTACGACGTCGCTAGGTTGAAGCACTGAGGCCGCCTCCTCCCGGCGGTCTCTCACAACTCTAGCTCTGTTGGGCAGCCTCCTTCCGCCGTTTGAGGGAGCGTCCTGCATTGGAGGGATTAGCCTTTGCTTGTTATATCTAAAAAGAGTGAATGTCGGGCTGTATGGCAATCGCATTGGTAGGGAGTGCTAAAAGGGCAGTTGTTACGTTAGGATGCAGCCTTTGTATCGTCGTATAGAGTGTTGTGCCGCGCTCTATGGGTCGCGCCTCAGATTAGGCTCCGAGGTGAAGCGGGGAGAAGGGGGGGGAGGGGTAAAGAGGGAAGGGGGAGGAGAGGGGGGGAAGAGGGGGGGAAGAGGGGGGAAGAGGGAGGGTCGGGTGTGGCGCTAGGTCGAGCGCTGTTTGGGATGCCGTTAGGCTCTCGGTTGCAAAACGTAAAGTATCGCGTTGTTGTGACAAAGCGCTCGAACTCTTGTGGGAGAGCAAGAAGCCGTTGTATATAGTCATGCCCTTCCCGGGCGGTTGTCGGTGGGCGAACAGGTTTTAGCGGCCACGAGTGGAACCTCCTAACCGAGATCTCACAGAAGACAAGGTGCTCCGGGTCTTAGCTTTACCGCATGGACAGTGAGTCTCTGCGTCTTCATGCTTGAAACGTTTATGGTAAGCCTCGAAGTCGCCATGCCTGGATCGCAGCGCAAGTAGTCGATGCAGAGTTGGCCTAGAGAGTTTGAGTTCCATAGGCTCCTTCAAAGCGTAGTCTAGTTGCCATTTGCGATACCCCCCCTGACAACGTTGGCTCGTTTTTGCGCCACCATCCACTTGTAACGTTGTGAGCCAGGCTTCGTGCTATCGATCCTATACCACTGATCGTAGGTTGCGCAGTAGGCCCTGGATCCACTATATCGCTCTTGGCTCCTGCGTCTGCTAGGCTATCCGCTGCCTCGTTGCCGGTTATACCCTGGTGCCCAGGGGACCACCGTATATTGACCGCATGCCGATCGATTAGTCGATGGCTTTCTAGGAACGCCCATTGAGAAGTGTCCGAAGCATTCGCGCGTTTACACCATATCACAGAGGTACTATCGATACATAGCCATCGTTGTGTATCCGCATTGGATGGTAGCGTAAGCGCTTTCTGAAGCCCTTTCAGAGCCCCTATCGCTTCTGCGTCAAAGACATGCGAAAGCGTGTTAATCGCACCCTTTCCGGTAGCTACAAGCGCTTGTCCCTGGTAGATCGCGTAGCCGTAGCCCACGTGCTTACCAGCGTCGTCATACGATTCGGATCCATCGGAGAAGATGGTAACCGTATTGGGAGGCAAAGCATTCCACCAATCATTGAAGCTAGCCACCGCCGTTTCTTTATCTATCCCCTGTGTAGGGTCCATTCTACACCCGGGGGTGTAATGCGGGGGGATAGGATCGGACGTGGTACTCCCAGTAGCAACCAGTCCGCTGATCGCAGTCTCATAGCGTTCTGCGTACGGTGGCCCGGTGCGGTCAGTCGCATGGTCAGCGGATGGCGTACGTCAAGTCTTCGGAGTCGAAGAGCCATATTGATGCGGATATGTTCTAGAGCCACTTCGCAGGCAGGGAGGCCCGCGTCCCGTAGGTTGGCTACAATGGGCGTGGTCCTCCAGACCGGTAGTACCCCCTTTGTTGCGAGGTTGATCACTTTGTCAGCCTTCGCTATGCGTGACCCCATTCGAGCGCTCACCATGGTGCCTCGTAGATGGCCTCCGCCTGTACTTAGCCGCGTTCGTCCCGGATACCACGCTTCTGCCCCGTAAAGTAGCAAGGGCATTACGCATGTGATCGTGGCTTTCCGTAGGGAGGCCGCAGGGGGGCCATGCACGGTATTGGCAAGGTGCTTGATGTGCAATGCCACTTTCCGTGCCTTCTCTACTCGTTCAGCGATATGTCTTTTGAAAGTAAGTTTGCGATCGAGCCATACTCCCAACCATCGAAGCGCCGGCTGCTTTGTGTCCCCTGGTGCGCTTGTTGTAGGTTGTATGGTTAGTGTAGGGGAGATGACAGCTTCCGGGGCATGTGCGTGACGCCTACGAGTGAAATACTTAATTTAGAATCGATTAAAACGGCAAAATGAGCAATAACGAAATAAGCAATAGTAAAGTAAACGATAGCGAAATAAGCAATAACAAAATAAACAATAGTAAAGTGGGTAATAGCGAAGTAGACAATAGCGAGATAAGCGATAGCGAAGTGGGCGATGACAAAGGTTATAAATTTCATATTTTATATGAAAGGTAAATATAAATGACAATAGATTAAATATATAATAGATTTAGTTTATATACTATATGAATACTTTTAATACTATTTCATTTTTGTATAAAATGCTACACTATATTTACAAAAAATAACAAACCGCCATATTTTTTACAGCAATATACCATGTTATTTATGGCAATATACCATATTTGCCGTATAGCATATTGCCATATTTTTGGTACCCTAGGGTTTTGACTCGCGTCTCTGGGACAAAGGATTTATTGTCGATTATCGCTAAGCATCAGAAATTCACCATCAGATTCGCCAATATGTTTAGAAGAAGCTTATTAAACCAGGAGAAAGTCTTCTATTAATCGCCGATGGCATCGAGAATGGAGTTCGTGCATTGTCTGGCCATCAAGGGCTTGAAAATGAGGATGGTCTGAAAGCAAGTATGGGATTTCCTACTGGACTATGCATGAAACAATATTGCAGCCTACTAGACGCCGATCCCAGATGGGAAAGACGTTTTCTTGAAAGGTAGTGATGTTCTCAAGGTTAGACTTTGGAGTACAAGTTGATGGCCGTATTGTCGACTCGGCATTTACAGTCTCCTTCGACCACACGTAGGATAACCTTCTAACTACTGTAGAGGAAGCAACCAATACTGGCATTATGGTACGCCTGATTGCTAGAAAGCAGAGGTCTTGAACCCAAAGACACAAGCTGATAGATATAAATTGCAGTCTGGTATTGACGCAAGGATGAGTGAAATTGGTGCTGCAATTCAGGAAGTGATGGAAAGCTACGAATCGAAGTAGAGATTGCAGGAAAGGTATCCCCAGTGAAGTCTATTCGAAATGTTACAGGACATGATATTCCTCGCTATCATATACATGGAGGCAAGCAAGTCCCACTTGCCAAAAACAATAATCAAGATGACATGGAGGAGGGAGAGGTGTTTGCCATTGAAACGTTCGGCAGTACTGG
The DNA here is from genome assembly GCA_003260565.1 of Monilinia fructigena. Taxonomy (NCBI): domain Eukaryota; kingdom Fungi; phylum Ascomycota; class Leotiomycetes; order Helotiales; family Sclerotiniaceae; genus Monilinia; species Monilinia fructigena. Next base: position 416,153 of record QKRW01000025.1, read on the forward strand.
AAGAGGATGACTACATAATGATGTATGTATTCCACTTCGCTACCAGCTACTTATTTCCTGGGCTAGATTCTAATTATTTGGCAGGTGGGTATTTATGGTTACGGACTAACTGACCATGTGCCATACGTCAATGTGTAACTTTCTTCCGCCAAGGCTCTACTTGAAACAATCGATGCCAACTTTGGAACGTTGGTATTCTGTCGTCGATATCTTGAGCGCCTTTGGGTAAATAATTATCATCTAGGGGTAAGTGATTGAGTACAGTCATTGCGCAATATCGACGTCCTAACCTGATGTGCTTCAATGAGAATTCTGATGGATAACGGAATTGACGTGTCTTATGCCCCCCTTGTCGATGCGAAGGGCTCATACACAGCACAATTTGAAACATGTAAGAGAAACTCCCCTTGAGAAAACTCATTCAAAGCTAATCAAGCTAATCATTTCCTTCAGACGATTCTCCTCCACAGTGGTGGGAAGAAGTCACCAGCCCTGGGGATGACTATTAACCAGTTGCGCTTGCAATCGAAACCTCTCGTTCATATATCTTGATTTTTTCTCCTCCGTTGGAAACCACTCGTTAAGAACTTTAATATTCAACATGTCTATTGCCAGGTTCTGCCAACACTTTCTAGCATATCCGTAGCTTTGAATTCCAGGTTACCCGACGCACAATTGAGCTTTACCCATATCTTTTCTCCTCATCTCCTCACCAATCTTTCCTTTGGCCGAATATCCTTGGCAAAGATCATAGCCGTTTCTTGTTTATGAAGTCTCAAGATTTGGAATAATGTTGTCATTACCCCGGAGCGGAGCTTCTGAGTATGCTGTTCAATCCTTTTGGTGCCATCCCCGGTCCTTGATAAGACCATCTACAGAGCATAATGTTCTCCACATATTTTTGCATGCCATCATCGACTACCATTTGATTTCATGTTAACCACATCACATCTCCTATCTTTGCCAAGAACTCCATGCAAGGTTGAATTTGTACGCATAACCAGTAGCAGCCGATTCCCAGCTGAAGTCTACCACAGATAAGTGCCGACACAACTATTGCTGCCGTGTGACCCGATCTTGCATAATAGTAGAAAAAACGAATACAACAAGTAGCGTCTTGTAGTTGATCACTCTTGCGATGCAACCCAGATGGTTTTCCATGGGAAAGTCAAATGAGAGAAACCACTCGCTGACTGGAAGGTGTAATGCCTACCAAGTATTTACTTTGCACTCAAGTTTTATTTTATCTTATTATTTTATTATTTTATTATTTTATTATTTTATTATTTTATCACTTTATCACTTTTTCATTATTTAGTCATCGATGAAGCTGGAGCTCTAAGAAGTCACCTATTTACCTTACTAATTGAGCAAGACTGATTCGCTTCCCTCTTACTAATCAAGCTCAGCTTCTCCTGTTATCTTCCGATGAATTCTCTTATTAGTTAGTCAGTTGCTTGCTCACTTAAACTTAAGCTTAGCACATCGACATCAATGATATTTACTAAGATCTTCTCATCAAACAAGAACTACCAGACACCACACTAAGACTGAATCTTTTTTTTTAATCAAACAAGACAAGAACTTCCAGAAACTGACGGAAAGTCCAACAAACCTGATGCCATATATAGATAATTTGTCTTTGGTGACAAAAACATTCATTACTCTACATTCGAGGTCTCTATCCAAAGTACGACAGTTATTATGAACAAGCCCTCGTAGCCATTATCCCCTCGTATCGCCAGAAAGCACAAGAACCAGTACGCTGGGATAAGAGGGAAATGCCGATTATACTACTCCCTTTTAAGGAGTTCACTCTTTCAAGACCCTAATGGAAATCTCTGCAAAGTCATTTATTATATTGGGGCCTTATCATGTTGGAGGCTGTGAGCAGATATTCTCGAAATTTTTGGTGGCAGGACTAGGAGACATTTCCTGGCTATATTTTTCATTGCATCGTATATTTTCCATGTATATTTTGTTTATATGTTTATATTTATATGATTTCATGATTTCATGTTTTCATGCTTCCACATTTTCATGTGGCCAAATCTCTTGTTCTGTGATTGGTCATAGGTCAGTGTACTTGAAAGAACTTACCATGGCACGTACTGGCGTCAGTACTGTTATGAATTTCGCGATAATGGGTGAAGGTTAGCAACAAGGATGAAAGAGAAATCGTTATTAGCTATTCTCTATTGGCGCACTTGCATTTGGCGCCTGCATGTAGGATTTTTGAATACGGATGTTGAGTTCATTTTAGGTAAGACCGGGTCAGCGTTGCATATACAATAGTCTGTCTACCTTCCCCTCTCCCTCGCTTCTCCATAGATAGATAGACTCTAGGTTGATTAATTGGTGAATCTAGTCCATAGGTTCATGGTTGAAGTGATCTGGAACTTCAAACCCATCTATTTTAGCCAATCAAAGGCAGTATCTAGCCAGTTTTTGATTGAAAATAAGCACACGGCTGGTAGCAAAAATTGGATTTTAGTGATAAATCCTACAGTACTGTACTTCGTACTAGTATAACTTCTACGGGTCGACCCAATATTTAACCTTCTCCATCTACTCTGTATGGTAAAGTAGCGTATGGGAGGACTTTCCGTACGTTAGGCCTTATAAGGATTTGGTGAAGTGGATTTGATGTCCACATAAGCTTTTAAGTCTTTGAGGTTAAAGTTAGCCAAAGAAGGCCCGTGGCCCTAATTGAGTATAAGCTACAGGTGTCGCCGGCCATCTGGTATTACAGTCCCCTTCCCTCCCTTGAATGAATGTCAAAATATGGGTCGGTCCATATGAATCTAACGAGAGTAGAATTTTTTATCATTTGACTTCGATTTTGCCATAAAGCAAGGATAAAAAAACTTGCTAAATACTACCCTGATCTAACTAAAAGACCAAAATCTGGCCAATGCAAGCGATTTCAGCCATTCAGGTGAAGCCAACCAGAGAGGATCCATCATATAACATTTATTCAGGAGGGCGGGATTGTGCTTGTTTGCAGGGTATATTGACACCCCCATAAATTATACTTTTTACAGCGTGTGTCCTCTCAAAAGAGCCTAAATTTGAATTCCCCTATCTCGTCAGCCAGCTCTTTTCCCTCATCACGATCCCAATCCCAAGAAAGTCAGCCTGTCAACCTGTCAGTTGGACAGTCGGTTGGTCAATCTGACAGTTAGGGTGCGTTCGGATCGATTTTTTATACAGTCCCCCCCCTAAATAAATGTTATAAAGCGGGAGCGCTTCTCCAAATGGAGGGAGAGGGACCGCGGGAATAAAGGGAAACTGCACTGCCTGAGTGTAGGGACTGAAGGACAGGGCGCTAGGAGTACCATCAAGTATAGCAACAGGCTGTACATGGAAGGCGCGCGGGGGAGGTCTTGCCTCCGTCGCGGGCCCGTCGCTAATACCCTTCGGGAGGTCAGAACTAGCCATTCTACACAGAGAAGTTAAACTGTAAATAAAATAAATAAATAAATAAATAGATCAGAAATTATTTTTTAAATAATATTAAATATATTTATTAAAAATATAAAAATGATGCTATTAATTAGTATAGAAGAAAAATCAAAAGGATTAAATTAATATAAATTCCCTACTCTATACCCGCCACCCCAATTCCGCTACCTATTTTATACTAAAAATAGATATTTCAATCTATTAATGGCTTTATAATAAATAAAGCTACCAAATTAAAAATTAAAATATAAGTTTATAATAAAACTATATAAGTCCTATATAAAATTAAAATCTTTTCAAAATACTTATAAATCTTAAATCTTAAATAAATAAAAATATAATATATCTTTTTTTGAAATCTTTATATTATTTTCATTATATTATTTTCATTATAATACATTCTTTTAAATATATATTATAATATACGATTAATGATCTATTTAGAATTATGAGTTTTACTAATAAATAATTTATATAAGAAAATATATAATTATAAATAAAAGCTTAATTATATATTGTAATATATTCAAAGAATATATATTTATAATATAAAAACATACAAAAAATCTTTACTACTCTTTATTGAAAAGTTATTAGCATTTTAAAAAAGTTCCAATTTTGTATAGAGTTTATTTATATCTAAATGAAAAACTAGAGATTTCATTCTTTAATACCTTCTTTTTAAAAAAATCGCAAAAATTTAATTTCTTCTTAAATCTTTTAATAATTGTATTATAAACTTATATTTTATAGTTCAGTTTAATAGCTTTATTTGTTATAACTTACTAATAGATCGAAATAGCTGTTTTGGATATAAAATGGGTGGCGGAATAAGGGGGTGTTGGCGGGATGTGGGGTAGGGGACTTATATTTATCTTTAAATAATCTATTGGATTTTATATTGTGTTTAGTTTAAATTTTATATCTATCTAAATTTATTAAGTTTAATATCTTAAATTTTAAATAATTTATAAAATATAATATCACATTTCATTCGAGTTACATTTATCTAAGTATATTAATCTTAATATTTAAGCCCTTAAATGATTCATTAAATATAATATTACATTTGATTTAAGGTATATTTGTCAAATATATTAGGCCTAATATAGAAAGAAAATTGACCCGAGCGCACCCTTAGTTCCATTTCTCATAAATGGATGTTGCAAGTCAAACCACGTTCACCATGTGTGTTCAAGAATTCAACCCCCCCAGGTCTTTTTCATACATGTGGTAATGCTACTCATTGAAGAGAATAACCCTTCATTAATTCCCACATAGTACTGCATGGTTATCAAGAAAATAACCACTTAACTACAAGTGCTCCGCTACTTGCAGCGTGTGAAAATTGCAAAACTGCAGGAACAATTAGATAACCAACGTACTTGTTGTAATGTGGAAGGTGAAGTGTGTATTGGTGGGTTGGGATGTGGTCCTTAGCTTATCGGAAGTACCGAAGTAGCGTTGTGATAAAATGGTCGCTTGAGTTCTTGAGTTGGAAGGTAAGCGCGCATTCTTCAGTCAAGGGTATGAATCCTAAGCAAGGGCTTGCAGCTGTGGCATAAACGGGAACAAGCTCGGCCTCCCGTCGAAATCTTTGTGGATCGAGATCAATAACTACACAAATCTCCACGAGTGGCTCTGTGAAGAATGATTTTATGCATGATTCGGTTCTGAACATCCGACAACTGGGCTGTTGCAAGGCCAAGTACGGCTGATGAGTCAAAAATAGTGGCAATGGGACAGCGGTGTTGTAATTACCGATGATCATGCTTTCTCGCAGCTTCTTGAATATTGCCAGTCGGACTTTGTTCTTGAAGTGTGTTGTTTCGCCGTTTATGCACAGCTATTTCTTATGACGGGTCACCATCATATCAGGCTACAAGAGCAGGTTTTTAACAAAATGCAAAGGGCTGAAAGGAATGCACAAGTTATATGGTCAAGCAAGCATAATTCTACCATCAAGTGAAGGTTGTCCTCTGGTATGATAGGGCAAGTAATGCCCGTGCCTTGTGCGCTGGGATAATATGCAGAGGGGCGGCCTTGTAACGCAAACAGTGAAATTTTCTTCAACGAGAAACCTTTTGACACTCCGCAGAAAGACTGGATGTGTTTTGTCAGCCCCTTGATCGATTTTATGATATAATTTACAGGGGGCTTCTCTGGATTTCACCATGGACTTGTGACTTGGCGTAGAAAGATACGGAAGGAGACAAAGACAAAAGCGTTATCTATCGGGCAGAAGAATCTCCACTTCCTTTGTAGCATTGAGAGAGCGACGATGAAGATCGACTAGCGGCATTGGATCTCTTTACTTCCTCTCCTCCGAAGGATGCTTTTTCTACAATCTCCGGATAACTAGTACCTCGTTCCTGGTGGGTCATACTAACATTTTCTGCGATGACTTCCCAATGGAGCTTTCGGAGTCCTCTCACAAACAACAATATTCAGTATACCATTACTTCATCAACATGGATAGGAAACTTTATATATAGTCCCATCGTGGTTCCGGATATTTTTCAGATCAATCGGTCGAAGCTATCAGAACCAGCTTTTGCTTCAGCAGCTCTAGATTAAGAGAAATTCTCCTCGTCTCGCACCTTGACAGAAAAGAGCTAGCCGGAAAGCCTCAGCCAATTCTTCACAGGGACTCCCTCGGTGATCAATCGACTACAACCAAGATATCTATCGTACTACTTCTTGGTTTGGTTACTCGTTTTCAATATGGGGGAACCAGAGAAAGCGATTACGTCGTCCGAAGTTCGCAGCTTGGCGGACTCTAGCGAAATGGGTGAATCAAACAAAATACCGCCATCACCCTCGTCTCGCAGCATAACGGAATCGCAGAATTCTGGAGGCTCAAGTGCGATGAAGGTATCTGTGGACCCCAAGCAATTGGAAGACGTTGCAAGACAATCTGCCACACCCATCTTGCGATTTTATCGTTTCATCACCTCCGAATATCGACTCCTATTCACACTTGTATTCTGCCTCAATTTGGGGGGTGTTGTGGGATTTCTCTACGAATGGGCTACCCATGGAACTCCAAGCAAAACAGCAGCTGCCCTGGCAACTTCAATCAACCTTGTGGTATCCATCGTTATCCGCGAAGAGCATGTAGTCAATCTTCTTTACACCATTTTTGCTTCCGCGCCAAAGAGTTTCCCTTTATGGCTGCGTCGACGGATGGGAAAGATCTACCACTTGGGAGGTCTTCATTCTGGATGCGCCTCAGCCGCGACCTTTTGGTTCATTCTTCTCTCCATCGAGACTAGCTGGAGGGGGCCATACCATTCCGAGAAAATAATCCTACTCATTATAGTTTATGTTTTGGATATTCTTCTCATATCAATGATTGTCATGGCTCATCCATCTATTCGTGCAAAACTCCACAACGGGTTTGAACTCATTCATCGTTTTGCTGGATGGTCAGCCCTGGCTTTGCTATGGACTCTCACCGTGCTCACCAGTGACATTGAGCGGTCTCCAAATCAAAGATTATCCAAGGTACTGCTAGTCAACCCAAACATGTGGCTTCTCGCTGTAGCTACATGGAGCATCATCATGACATGGCTCAATTGCCGAAAGATCAAAGTTCAATCGGAACGACTTTCAACACATGCATTACGCATATACTTCGACTACGTTACCCCTTCACCAGGAACAACCATACGCATATCCAGCAGACCTCTCTTTGAATGGCATGCATTTGCCACAGTAGCAGACCCAAAGCGAGATGGATTCTCCCTTATTGTCTCAAACGCAGGCGACTGGACCAAAAAATTGATAAACGAACCACCAAAAGAGATTTGGGCACGCCGTACACCCACCTGCGGAGTTTTACGGATTGCTCCCATGTTCCGAAGCATTCTACTTGTAGCCACCGGGTCAGGAATTGCACCATGTCTACCGGTTATCCTTGCACAAAAAACAAGAATCAACCTCTTTTGGTCGACTAGAGACCCTTTGACGACCTACGGTGATGATATTGGTGGCATCATCAAAGCACTGGGCCGGAATGCATACATTCATAATACAACGACTATGGGAAGACCCGACACACTTCCTCTGGTGATCCAACAATACCGGGATACTGAATCGGAAGCCGTCATTGTAATTTCGAACCCGAAATTGACCATAAAGCTCGTACAGGATTTGGAATACCTGGGAATTCCAGCTTTTGGTCCCATCTGGGACTCGTAGAAGAAGAGCTGTCTATTGTCAACTCCGAGCCTCTTACCTAGTACGCTTGAACATCATGATTACGATTCACGAAATATTCATTTCCTTCTAGCCATGATGAAGTGAGAGCTACCGTCTCATTTGTTTTGGCGTTTGTTGAGCCTGGTCTCTGAATTCATGACCTGTATTTCGTTTGTATTTGTTCGATATAGACTGGCTGGGAAAATACCGATTACATAATATTCAATTAGATTAAAAGAACAGAATAATTTAAAACAGCTGTCTTGAAACTTATGTGATATCCATTTGCATAGAACAGAATGCTATTCTGTTTTCTGACAGCTCAACACCGGAGTCTTGATACCAAATTGGCACTTTCTCCCATTCCTCCATGATGAGCCACATTCCTCCCTGCAACCTCGACTTTCTCAGCGTGGCAGAATCCTACTGCCACGTGCCAAATATGTGAAATTGATGTTTGAAGCTCAAGACTTGAGTGGGATATTTGAAGTATAGTTTTGAATAGAAGTAAACTTACCAGATCAAAGCTTATAATGTTGTGATACCGTCTGAACACACGTAAGTGAAGTATACTATAGCGTGTTTAGAATGCAATGTTCAAAGAATGGTAGGGTATATGATTGGCCATGGAAGAATTAGCAATGTACCATCATTTTGATATGTATAATTAGACATAGTGAGATTGGGAATCCATATTGCACTATTCTGTATTCATAACAATGTGCCTTAAGTTGGTCGAATGGATTTGAACGGTATTGAGATGTGTTATGATATTATGAAGAATTCGAAGAGAAGAAGTGAAATGAACGTAAATTGTGCTCGTTTGTGCCCATGGCGGCTAGCTGCCCAACTGTTGGTCTAACTAGCAATGTTGTAACCTTAAGATTGATTACATAAGTGCTGATGTCTATATATATAGATATTTACGTCAACATCCATCCAAATATCAGATCATAATCATAATCATCAGCTTCAGCCTCACTTATCATGAATTATTCTACTATTTACCATTAGGATTTGTCTAGCTAAACCGACCTTACGCCATGTAACATCGTTGATATTGGTGTATACAATATCTGCCAATTCTTTTTCTCTTAAACTATCTCACCACAAAACAATAATATTCCACCATCATAACTATCTAATCAATGCAATCAAGTGAAAAGCGGCCTCGCAAGAAATGAGTAGTCTCATACCTTTGTGGGCTCAGAGAACGGTATGATGTTCATGTTCAGGTGCTTCACTTTGACAAACTTTTGAGTGGTTTGTAACAATGGATAAAGTATTTGGAATTTCGATTCTGGAGATTCGCAGGCATAGGATGCAAGCTGTCGGGCTTGAGAAGGATTTGAACCCCTACATCGCACGTGATCTGACACTGCAGTAGTGTGATACCTCCCTGTTCATTCCTCCCTGTTCATTCTTTCCTGATGGAGATCTCGGAGAGAGATAGTCAAGATAGTGGGGATGTTTTGTCGAAGTTAACGGCAAGGGGAGCGGAGAGATAGTTTCAACGTGAAGAATTCCGATGAAGCGTTGGAATGAGGGAACTCCTTCTGTCATAGTGGCTCATCGTCAAATACAAATTGACGTTATTCTCGTCACTTTTCTTCCTGGAGCGAAACTGCAAGATGCGGCTTTGACCGACTTTCATGCCAGAGAATATGTCAGCCACCTCTCATCATACACTACTACTATCACTACTGGCTTGAATCAGTAGTAATCTTGTCAAAGCCTACTTGTCGGGCAAGATAAAGCTCTACCCAAAATCTAGATACTGGCATGGCTCTTCTGTTATTAGACAATACAGGAGTCGTATAGCATGTGAAATGATTCACTGGTACAGAATACCTTCCCAGATGACTTCAAATACCCTTATCGTACCCTTGAAGGTCTGATTGGGACTGTAATGGCAACACAGTCTCTACACAATTGCAAATGGGAAAAGAATCCTTCATTTGGGAACATGATATTTTGTAGGAAGATTTCAACAAAAAATATTTCGTGGCAAACGGGAATATATTCCTGCTAAAGTACAACCAGTGCAGCCATATTCGTCTTCTGTATACATGTCTATGTATTTATTTCCTTGAGAATTGAAAATTTTCACTCCCAATTACAATGCGACTTAAGTACTTGTATTTTTATAGCAGTATTTTTTTCAGTTCATGGATACACTGAGAAGAAGGAAATTATGACCATGAATACTGAGCTCTGTTGCCCAGTCTTGTCGAGCCGTAGCTTGGCTTCATCTTTAAAATAGCCTGATCCTTTTATCCAATTACAAATTGAAACGAATTTATCCTCAAGGAAGATATATAGATCGCGCAAAAGTTTAAGCCTGTTAGTTTTCACTTCGGGGCAAAATATAGCCAGCCTTGATTCATCACATCTGAAGGGAAGATTATTCCCTCAGTGCCTCTCTCTTAGAAGATAGATCGACAAATGTCTTTCGAACATCTCCTATGCCTTGATCATACGATTGTTATGTTGGAGTTACCACAGAAAGTATTGCCTGAGATTTTAAACTTCTCTAGTGATCTTTTTGGCTACCCAAATCGACCTCAAGAGTCGGCCAAAATTAATTGCCATCTATCAGCAAACGTTCCACGAGTATGGCTACGGCTTCTACGATCAGCTCTGGTGCCGTAAGCTCCATGTAATTCAATATTATCAACATCGAATATCACAGTTGCTACGTTGTTTTCGACAGATACCCTCCAAAGGGTTGGCATAGGTGACTGGTAGATGATCAAGTCACGATGAAGAGCAATTTATACACACAGGCATTCTCATAAGCTTCCAACCAATTAAAATCTGGCTCAATATTCGATGAGACACATTGGGAACATTTCAATACCAACAGTATCACTTGTCTTTATACTTTACCGAAAATGACATCGAGATCAACCCTTCTTAGATATCCGGGGCAATGATGTTGGTCCAAGAAAAAGACATTTGGGTCGGCAAAGTGATTGGTTTGTTGTAAACATGTAGGATAAAAAGAGTTTTCAATTAATTTACATAGTTAGGAGGGATGCGATGATTCAACACCTGTACGTGGTGCATCCTACGAACCTGTAATTTATTTACAGAGCCAAGATTGAATCAGGCTGGAGCTGGGTAGTGGTCGTACACTAATCGAAGGCAGTACTGGGAGTGAAGGTATGTGCAGCTGAGTGTCGCAGAGGCACTCGCGACGAGCCCGGAACAGAGGATTTATCAGTCGAACGGAGATAAAAACTACCCGACAATCAACGAAAACAACGACGGATTTCGAAGCGGAACCACCTTTACGAATCTGCGGTGGGATGCAGAGCCTGCGAATCTATTCAAAGCGGACTGCCTTTACGAATCTGCGTGGGAGCAGAGCCTGAGAAAGAAAGCGTTGTGCCAGCGATTGACAGGGCACCTCTGGGGCGCTAGCGTGCAGAGTTTTTCATGACCCAACAACACGTACAATCTGCGGGTATACCAGATTGGAGGTTCACAGGTGGTCGAGGGGAATGATCGGAAATGAACAAAGGTTGAGATAGTGTCTTTTTGAGGCCGGCGGAGGTATGTGTGGACCAAGGATAGGGGGACGCTTTTGGCACTTTGCTCTACAAATGTGCAAGAGCGGTATCACGGCAGCGGAGGAACTCTCTAATGAGAGGGACGTTTTCAGCACTTTCCACTCTTGCGCGAAGCATTCGGCAGGCATCACGGTGGCGGATGAGCTCTGGCAGAGGCCACCTTAAAATACGCATATTCGACGCGGTCCCAACCCTCTGCAGTATCGATCACAAACTATACACTGGGGAAATGGACATTGCAGGTTGCGCTTGGGTTAGTAAGCTGGAAACGCTGTATTTTGCGCTGCCTGGCTAGGGGTTAAAATACAGCAAAAGCTTGCGAGATACGGTCGGCCTTGTTGTGCAGAAGAGATTCGGCAAGGTAACGCGAAACGGTGTGCAAGCCGCGGGGCGTAGCGTATAATGGCAGCGACAGTGACACTGTCTATACGGCTCGAGAGGACGGATGCGCGTATCGGTCTACAATAGGGTATAAGGCAGTTGGCAATGGAGATACCGGGTAGGCTTAGGGAGCAAACAAGTAGAGGGGCATGAGGGAAAACTTCTGGTCCTGGGTGGAACCTCCGAAGGAAGATATCTTCTGGGAAAGTGTGGATAGGCGTTGCGAACCTATCTTGATTCTATTATGACAAACCAATACTTTATGTATATTACCAAACAAACCTATATATAGAATCAATTCTTTACTTGCTCTCCCTGGCCGTCCGAGGCGTCCTTCCGGTCTGGAGGACCACCCCTACGGTCACACTCTACAGGGACGCCGGCATTCCGTCGGCGGAGGCTATGCTGGAGGAGGCCAAGCTACGCTTCGCACTCCGCATTCAAACGGTAGATGAAGCACACCCCCTGGTGCGCAGGATCACCCCCCCCATCATCACCCGCGGCCGAGGCGCGGGCTCAAGGCAGGTGGCCAAGACCAAGGTCCAGAGGCTGGGGGGCCTGTTCCCACAGGTCCTCAGGCCTACTCTCAGGCCTCCACACTACACGCACGGCTGCCGTGTGGACCCCACGGGTGGAGTGGACAAAGAAACGGCTGCGGCTGCCTTCAAGACATGGTGGAATGATCTCCCTCCTGATGACGTCACCATTTTCTCAGACGGGTCCGAACAGTATCATGAGAGACAGAAGTACGTAGGGTACGGGTATGCTATCTACCAGAAACAGGAAGCAAATCGGATCTGGATCAGGGTCAATCAACCCCATCTCGCACGTCTTCGATGCAGAAGCGATTGGCGCCTGGAGAGGCCTCCAACACACCCTTAGGATGCCGCAGGAAGTCCGATCTCAGCGCCTCTGGATGTGCATAGACAGCACCTCCGTCATATGGTGCCTCAGAGCGAACGCTTCGGCGTCTTCACAATGGGCGTTCATCGCCTGTCAGAATGCGATGCAAGTGTATAATATCCGCATCAAGTGGTCACCGGGACATACAGGAATCGAAGGCAACGAGGCTGCCGACAGACTGGCGGACACCGGAGCACACACGCCTGACTGCGACCCTGGTCCCGCATCCTTACCTACCATCAGCGGTATTGGCTCCATATTTCGTGATCTGCGATCCGGGGCTCAGCAGTCCTGGTGGACCAAGCGCAAGGCAAAGCTGTCTGCTCACTACCTGAAATGGGATCTGACCTACCGGGTTGGACTCCCCCCGGAGCTGGACCTCCCTAGGAACCAACTACACAGGCTCCTCGCCATCCGCTCTGCTCATGGGGATTTTGCCTGGTACCATAACAAATTCAGGCATGCGGATGCTCTTACAGAATGCTCCTGCGGTGCTGCCAAAGCCCCTATGCACTTAGTGCACTGCCCAAGGTCTCATAAGCGGTTCAAGGACTGGCCATCACGCCCGCCAATCCCTCCAACGTCGTCGAATGCGGAAGGACTACGTTACCTGACTCACCTCCTGTCCAACCCTATGGACTTTGCTAAATTCCTAGACGTCACAGGCTGCTACACTCACCTCCCGGTGAGCCCCAGCAACGGACACGATAATTTCAATCTCTCCCCTCCCCCTCTTCTCCTCCCCCTCTTTCTCCTCCCCCTCTTTTCCTCCCCCTCTTTCTCCTTCTTCTTTACCCCTTTTCTCTTCACCCGCACTTACGCAACAATAATAAGTTGCGATCGAACCCCGCTCCCGGTGAGCTTTATTAATCTTCAGTTCAATAAAACGCCCCGGTGATTCGAGCACGTTTCATTTTCTTTTAACTAAATTCAAGCCTTATGCTTGCTGATCTGTCTGCTTTAAAGCTACAAACACAACTGCCCCCCGCCTAAACGGAGTGGAGGGGACGCAGCAGAATAAGTTTTATAAAAGCTCTTTGTAAATTAGAAATGCTTTCTCAGGCTACTTTTAGTATAACTCCTTAGCTTAGCACATCCTTATACCCCTAGGGAGGTTAGGATTTGGGCCTGCGGCCCTAGGCCTACGGCCCTCCTCCACCGGATGAAAATAAATACTACTACATAGTTAGGAAATTAGCCAGAATGCAGACGGCAGCGCAGGGGATTTCTAGCACGATGTGAAATTACAGGAAGGCAGTAGTAACATAAATCGCTCTAATCATATCAGCTTTTGAGAAAGTTTCATGGAGTTCATGATATGCCAATTGTTTCCCGGAGCAAAATGGCGAGTTGAGAAATCTCAATACGGTGAATAACATCGTCGCTTCTACATACCTTTGTACAGTATCAATTAGTTGCGGCTGATATGCATATTGATAATGATAAGACGTAATATGAGGATCTGTCTACTTGTAGGGTTTCGGGATGCTAATCTCATAGAACGGATCTAGATACTTGTGGAATATCGTTGGCGAGTGTGATGAATGAATTAAGGTAAAACGTACAATTAAGTGCGTAGGAAAAAGGTACTAGTGAGTATTCTTTATGATGTTTGAACAAGATTGACGGACGAGAGGTTGTGAAGAGAGACTGAATATCTCAACTTTAATGGTTCTCGATATCATCCTTTCAATGAGAAGAGTGGATGCTTGAGGTTATTGTTGGCCCATGTCTTATGCAAGGGGAGTTTTTATCTGGTCTTAGCGACTAACATCAGGTATTTCATTTTGGACTTTTCCTGTCAATTACTATTGTCAAGGTACGGGTAAAGACTTATATTGTACCATAAGGGTAGAAGGGCTGTGGAAGAGTGAGGCCCTACTTATAGGAAGTAGGGCGTGCTAGTGGTCTGTGCCTAAGGCACCAAGGCAACTACAGAACATGTAGTTAGCGCCGTGACAACTATGATAGCTAGGGTAGATGAAGAATACATAGGCTGCGCAACGGGGCCCCGCGGGGCGGGTAATGCTGAAATCCAAATGGGCACCCCCGCGCTCCGTATGGGTAAACAGCGGGTTATTTGCTTTTGCTTATAAATAAACAAATATATTTTTTAAAAATAACGTAGTTTATCAGTGGGTCGGCCATATCAGTGGATCGGCCACTTTTACCTCGAATTGTCACTTCAAAGCTATATTATTCAACAACAACTAAATCAATTGATTAAAACTATTAAGAATCTAATAATCTAGGATCTATTACATTATTTTGACAGGTTTTTGCATTATGACCTGTCTTTCCGCATTTACTACAACATCGATTAGAAGATGCTTCCCCATTAGAATTTCCCCCTTTTTGACGCTCATCGCGTTAAAATGTTTCTTATAAATTTTATATTTCAGATTAATATAAAGATTAGTATAATTATATAGAATTATATAATAAATATTAATATACAATATGAACAATTCTGATTTGCGAATTAATATAATAAATAAATTATATAAATATAAATCATTTATATATTATTATTATTGTTATTATTGTTATTATTATTATTATTATCCGTACGGAGCGGGTGGAAGGCTTCGTGGGTAACCCGCGGAGCAGATAATCCGCGGATATTTGTACGGGGCGGGTAATTTCTGCGCAGTCTAAGAACACAAATCCTTCCAATATTTGTATGATCTATTCAAATGTCATGCTAAAACGTACATTCGTGTTCTATTTCTAACAGCCCCTCAAGCAAAGGTTAAGTTTAGAATGTTCCATCTTTGATTGCTCAACGGCACACTTTTCGGCATTTTTAAATTCAACTCAAAAACCACATCACTAGCTCCAATACTTACCCAGGGACAGGGAGCTATTGATATATGCAGAAGCTCTATAACCTGGTTGACTTTTAATCGCCTCGAGCGCTACCATTACCGTACACTTTTGTCTCCCTGGAGTCTGTGACTCAGTTGTTTCAGTCATATAAGAGTGTTCTCTTATACCTTCCAACCTTCTCATCTGAAAAAAAGAAAAACAACCCACTATCTTTCGTTGTTCTTTCCCATATTTATTTCCAGTACCTCGATGTCGGGTTACGCATCAATCATCAACGCCTACATACGTGAAAAGAATCTAGCGGTTAAACCTCTCGTTCCTTACTATATTCACCATTGTCATCGAAATTTTCTTTCTATATCCAAGGTTTTAAGATGAATAGATCATAATGATGTCATTGAATCTCGTCAAATTCCTAGATTAGCGACTACCCACTTAACCCCTTCTAGTCGTGGTTACATTGAACGGATCAATTCATTGTTCCTTATGCCCCCTCATAATTCATATCATACAGTTGTTTCTATCAACTGATAAGGCCCAAATCAATGATTACCTGAGTGCTCCAAAAGGTGTGAAGGAAGTCTGAAGTACGATGTTGTGTTTTACATAAGCAGTAAATTTGGTGTATAGACTCCTTTGACGATGCAGCTTTACAGTCTACGAAGCCAAAACATCTTTGTGACCGTAACATAATAAGAGGAATGTATTTTCATTAGCATGTAGAATGGTTTGCTAGCATATGCTGTATATGAGAGAGGTCAGGGTTAACGTTCCTAGAGAAGTGAATCTCCTTTCACGTTTCTGTTGTCGAATATAGGACAATTGAACCCTCTCTCCTCCCCAGCACCTCCTACGTCTGCAAATCCTCTCGGAATACAAGAAAAAGACAATCATGATCGTATATCAGAGGTTTGCAATTTATGAGCCCTTGGTACTAATATACCTCCCCACTCTATTTCTCACGTAGTAGAAAATCCAGGTTCCAAGTTCTAGATAGAATCGTCGAATCCCCAAACTGTAGGCCCCATTACCCTTCATCTCGTTCTTCCCAATCCTTCATCCCAAATCGCCTCTTTACTAGTATCCATGTACTCATCTGGAAGAGAAACCTGTATAGTGCATAGTAAAAGTTAGACTCAATCCAATCCAACCTCTCTCTTTCGACTATCATACTCCATACTCCATACTCCATACTCCAATCACGCAATCTCTATCAATATGGCGTGACAACAACGATCGACACAGCCCTATAGCCTTATGAAACCACAGCTCAGAGACTAATTTCCTTCAATCCCTTATTTTGACGTCGAGCTATTGACTGCATAGATGGAGGCTTTAGAAATGACCACAAAGTAAGACTTTTACGAGTGCTTTTCTGCAGGTTGAACTGTAGCGATTACCTAGATCTCGTGAGATATTCAAAACATGTTTATTATATAATCAAGGTCAGATTCGCAATAATCTTATGATCAAACATTGGGACATTGGATTATTTGTATATTAACAATTTAACATTTGTATTCTGACTTGTATCGATGGTATTGTTGATTATTCACAACCCCTATGAGATACATACCGTTTCCCTGGAAGCGAAATATACATGTTTGAAGACAATATAGCTCCATAAAACGAAGCCTGACATACTTGTAAACCTGGAATAAGTTCTAGTTTAAATATTCGGATCAAGTGATGTATATATTGCATTACATTTGATATGTTTCCGTATGATGCATTTCTCCTCTCACGTGTCATTTCACCCGATCTCTTTTGTCCGTTCTAAACCTTCCATTTACTTGACTACTTTTCATGTGTAGGATAGCTATATAGTAAAGACATGACTGCAAAGACTGACTTGGGAGTCGTGAGAAATGTGAGCGGCCCACCCACCTGTGGGACAAAAATATGCGTGACCGACTGGTAAGATTTTCCAAAGATTTCAACGGTATGTCTGAGTTCTTTATCTTTTGATACCAGCTGTCCCTAAAGCAATACACCGAACAAAAATATTTCAAATTGTATTTCCAATCTTTTATGAAAATTCATATTAGATCCATATTAGAGTTATGAGTCCTGAACAGTAGATCGGATAGTTCTATAATCTTTCCGCCGTCACAATCCATTTCAGTAAGTGATCAAGAAAGCTTTCAGTGAAAAAAATGCGCATACATGACTCCAGATTAGAAATTCATTTCTCCAACTCCGAATTCGGGAGTCTAAAAGACATAAATTCCCATTGAAATTTGTGTTATTACTTCAATCCCGATGTGCCCCAAACTTGTAACCAAGCCAAGATCAACATGAGCCCTATGAAACTCAATATCCTCAATATACTTTTACTCTATATGAAGGCTTGAAATACTTGGCTCTCGTTTCGCTTATTCTCGTCCTCCACATCATCATATGGTCTGACCAAACATTTCTTGCTGTTATATTAGAAAATATATCTATTTCTGATGATCCTAGAGGTCCTAGACTAATTATAGTTGACAGCACTTGGCATATTTGCAATTTTAAATCGCAATCTTCTTTTGTAGGTAGGACCTTGGTGAGCACAAAAGTTGGACCTCAGATTAAGTTTCAGTACGGGAAGCCTCAAAATAGAAAATAGGATGATACGGCCCCCTCCCTTAAATAAACGTTAAAGTATAGATTGGTTTATATAAATCTAGCAAATAGAATTCATTGTTTGATTTCGATTTTGTTACAAAGCAAAAAAATAAAACTTGTTAAATATTATTTTAAATTGATTGAAAGATCAAAATCTGATCTATATAAGCGATTTCAGCTAACCAAGTAAAGCCAATTAGGGAGGATCCATCGTTTAACGTTTATTTAGGGGAGGGGGGACTGTAATATTGGCCCATCATTTGCATTCAAGTATCTATAAGAGCACACCGTCATATCCTATAATTGACGTCAAATTTATCACGATATTGCTCTGTGTGGTTGCTATCGACTACTGCTAGTCTGACTCGAGTTACTTACTATAAACAAGTATCGGTATTCAAGGATGATTTACTTGGAATGTAGAAATTGATGCTCCAAAAAGAAACATGGGCCCGAATGCTATAGTAGATTATGAGTGAGTGTATGTAAACAAAAGTCACAATGGGGTGATAACTACTTACCTGCTGTAATGTAACTAACCCTTCTCAAGTACCAAATGAACAAGCAAATCTCAATTATATTATCACATGAATATCACTGACTATCATGATCAATATATTCGATCTCTACCAGTTGAATGGTTGATGGCTTTTTGTAACGTTCCCCTGAGTCGTAAGCCAAAGCCGTCATACATAATGTATTTTGCCCACTAACCTTAAACGAGGCTGAATCCACCTTGATGAAACGAAATATACTTCCTGCATCATTCATTCATCATCAAGTCGTCGATCATCAAAAAAACCTTGCCTTATGAGTGAAATGAATACTATATCCCCCCCCAGATAGATGTTATACGATGGATCCTCTTTGACTGGCTTTACCTAGATAATCGAAATCCCTTGCACTAATCAGATTTTGTTCTTTTAATCAATCTAAAATAGCATTTAGCAAATTTGTATTTTTGCTTTGTAGCAAAATCGAGGTTGGATGATGAATTTTATTCATTAGACTTAGATAGATCAACATATACTTTAACCTTTATATAGGGGAGGGGATAGTATTGTAAGGAACCGACAAGAAGATCTCCATTTAGAAGTTTCTTTGCATAGGGAGGGACATGGTGACAACGGATAAATTACCCTTGCTCTCCCAAGAACAACCACAACCACAACCACAGCAACTGCAACTGCAACATATTGATGAACCCTCTCTTCTGGAGATTCCAACCCACCTTATAGAAACTATGATTTGAAACTTAATAGAGCCACAATGGCAAGGTCATCCAAAGAAAGCATAAGAAAGATCTGTCGACATCTATAAATTCCATGTAAATAAAGGCATGAAAATGAATTCTCTGAATATTACTCAGATAGGATAATACGGCGCAAGGTAAGTTATCTCACAAAGACTAATTTGAACTCGAACTACCTTGCCTAGTAAGCATGGTCAAGGATCCAATATCTAGTACCCGAGTCGGCTGTTTGACTGTCAAAAAAAGGTAGTCCAATACTTAGCCCCTTACCATTTTGAGGATAAAAAACGATTGATGACTCGATATTCTCCATTCTTTTTTTCTGGACGCGTCAAAAAAATAAAAAAATAAAAAGACGACTACGTAAACGGACGGAATATGTGGAATGATAGAAGTCCATTCGGGCCACTTGAATTTAATGAACATGGAAGAGAGAACTTCGGTGCTCGAACTCGAATGTTTTTGGATTTGTTCTATTACTGCGATTAGATGCGGAGACAACACGTATATAATTACATTGATATCAGTAAATCATTATGTATTTGATACGTGCTCTTATATATCTTTTACTTGGATATGGTGTGCATGAGATGATGAAGGAAACTGAAATTCCGTTTAGTTTCTTTGGTGCTCATTTATTTCGTATTATAGCTAGGTCATATTGTATTGTGATGCTCTGATGCGTCTAATGTAGAAAGGAAGAATTACGCGCAGATAGACGCATCCTTTTAGATCTCTTACAGCCTTCTTCCAGAACATTGCATGTTGGGACCCCATCTTCTCTTCACGAGATTATCCTGGCTCTTTACCAAATGGCTAGGCTGAGCTAGGAAATAGATGATATCAAGCATGCACATCCGGGATATGCACGACTGTTCGAAGCTTCCAGTGAAGAATCTGAAGATACGATACATAATCTCAGGGTTTCAGGAAGATCCGCAGACGAACGCGCGCTTCCCGTCAATCCAATCTTCATTACAACCTCCTTAATGTCCCAGTACCCCCACAATTTCTCCTGACATCCCTCGGATTCTCTCCACCTGTGGTCCAGACAAGATAACCAAGCCGCGAATCTTCAATCTTAAATGTTGAAACTGGGGTAGAGTCCAACCAAACAATCCTGACTGGAAGGTATAGTATGTCTACGTAATTCATTAGGTCATTATTCCCGAAAGTTATAGAGAAGGGGTTGATCTGGTATTATGGACTTATCCGCTGCAAAAGATCTTCCCATTTAAACGTTCTTTATCAGATAGATAGAGGTAGAGGTTATTAGTAGGTCTTGTCTTTCTCCGAAGTTCTATTTTATTTACTTAAATTCTATCTGCTCTTTGGATATTCCAATCTCTATCTCTTTCCTCTATCTATCTGTACTGACCTGTTCACCATTTCTTAAGATACCCATTTGTTTTTCTTCTGATATATCGGTCATTCAATTTGATATAAAATTTCATTCTTTTGCAAATAAACCATATCACATCTCTCACAATGGCAAACTCACGCCTCTACACACCAAAGCCCATCACGGACATTTTCACGGCAGATACAGATATCAACCGTCGAAACTGCCGCCGTACAGTCCCCATGAAGGTTTTAATTTTGGGTCTGGGTAGAACTGGAACTGCATGTAAGTTATACTCTACTCAATTTCTCCCAAGTAAACCACTAACAAAGCCTACAGCAATGAGAGCAGCAATGCGCGAACTGGGCTATGTAGACACCTACCACATGATGTCAGCCAGTATCGAGAACCCTCCCGATTGCCTCCTTTGGCGCGATGCTTTTGACGCCAAGTACCACAATGGCCCCGCTTTCACGCGTGCAGACTGGGACCAACTCCTCGGACATTGTCAAGCAGTCTGTGATTGGCCTGCTGTTGCTTTCGCCCCTGAACTCATTGCCGCTTACCCTGAAGCCAAAATCATCCTCACAAATCGTGACGTTGATTCATGGCATGCATCTACTCTTAAGACCGTCAATTGGCGCGTAAAAGATTGGGAATTGGAAAAATTGAAGGGCTGGAGTTGGGCTGCCAGCATGTATAAGCCCATGCTCCAAGAATTCTTCGATTGTTTCTTTCAGGGTGATTTCGAAAACAAGGGAAAACAAATCTATACTGAACATTATGAGAATGTGAGGAACATTGTGAAAGCAATGGGACCAGCAGGGGAAGGCAGATTATTGGAATACAAAATTACTGATGGATGGGAAAAACTTTGCGAGTTTTTGGGGGAGGCGGTTCCCAAGGATAGACCATTCCCAAAGGTCAATGATAACAACGATTTCATTGCTCGATCGAGGCGGAGAGAAACAGGTGTCAGGCGATGAATGTAGTATTTAGATATATTTGTATATTGGTTGGAAGTGCGTTGGTATACGTTTGTTCGATGAGGATTTGGAATATGTTGTAAGTTCGATATAGGGGTAGCGGGGGAACTTCGGAATATATTGGAATTGTAAAATTTGGGATTGTTATCGTGTTTACAAAGGAGCTATCGGAGTATTGGGTATTGAATTTTGGCTAAAATGGATGCCCATGTATAAAGAGAAGGAGTAGTAGTATTTATTTTCATCCGGCGGAGGAGGGCCGTAGGCCTAGGGCCGCAGGCCCAAATCCTAACCTCCCTAGGGGTATTTATTTATTTATTTATTTACAGTTTAGCGTCTCTATGTAGAATGGCTAGTTCAAACCTCCCGAAGGGTATTAGCGACGGGCTCGCGACGGAGGCGGGGCCTCCCCGCGAGCCTTTCGTGTATAGCCGTGTGCTATGCCTGTCGGTACTCCTAGCGCCCTTGCCCTTCTGTTCCTACCTCCGAGCAGTGCCGTTTCCCTTTTCCCCTGCGGTCCCTCTCCCTCCATTTAGAGAAGCGCTCCCGCTGTCATTCTTGCGCAGTTTGCGCTGGGTTAAAGAGTGTATGTGTGCGTAGGAAGCACCTTCGTTCTGCCGGTTCTTACCTTAGGGCGGTGCCTTTGTAGATTGGATGTGCTGCTTAGGTAGGGCGCGGCCTATTGCTAAGTAGCGGTTAAAGAGTGGCGGTTTTGTCTTGGCGAGCCGTAGCTCATATGGGAACCACCCGGAATTGTCTGATCGCGCGTTCGCTGTGCACGGGCATTGATGGCGAAGTACTGGGTTACCGCGAGAAAGTTTTCGAAGAGCTCGGGATGCGCCAGCTCCCTAGGGGTATAAGGATGTGCTAAGCTAAGGAGTTATACTAAAGGTAGCCTGAGAAAGCATTTCTAATTTACAAAGAGCTTTTACAAAGCTTATTCTACTGCGTCCCCTCCACTCCATTTAGGCGGGGGGCAATTGTGTTTGTAGCTTTAAAGCAGATAGATCAGCAAGCATAAGGCTTGAATGTAGTTAAAAGAAAATAAAACGTGCTCGAATCACCGGGGCGTTTTATTGAACTGAAGATTAATAAAGCTCACCGGGAGCGGGTTCGATCGCAACTTTGTGCTATTATTGTTGCGTAAGTGCGGGTGTAGAGAAAAGGGGTAAGAAAGAAGAAAGGAGAAAGAGGGGGAGGAGAAAGAGGGGGAGGAGAAAGAGGGAGGGAAAGAGGGGGAGGAGAAAGAGGGGAGGAGAGAGGGGAGGAGAAAGAGGGGGAGGAGAAAGAGGGGGAGGGGAGAGATTGAAATTTTCGTGTCCGTTGCTGGGGCTCACCGGGAGGTGAGTGTAGCAGCCTGTGACGTCTAGGAATTTAGCAAAGTCCATAGGGTTGGACAGGAGGTGAGTCAGGTAACGTAGACCTTCCGCATTCGACGTTGGAGGGATTGGCGGGCGTGATGGCCAGTCCTTGAACCGCTTATGAGACCTTGGGCAGTGCACTAAGTGCATAGGGGCTTTGGCAGCACCGCAGGAGCATTCTGTAAGAGCATCCGCATGCCTGAATTTGTTATGGTACCAGGCAAAATCCCCATGAGCAGAGCGGATCCAGTGTACTGTATACAATCCCTAACGCTTCAATCATAAATATCAGATTTAGAATCACGACTATATATATATCCCATACATATTGCGATATTGATATAAGCCATTCGACTAATATATATGTATAGCTCGGCCGGCAAAGTCGATATCTCAACCTGTACGTGGCGCCGGCTACGAACCTTCAATCTTTGATTGAAGAACTGATAAGATTAAAGTGCATTCGATAAAGCTAAATGGTGTTATACACTAATTTGAGGCTATACTAGAAATAAAGATACATACAGCGGAATATTATCCTTTTGCGATTAGCCTGGAACAAAGGATTACTATTAATACAATTATAAAAACTATCTAATAATTGAAAATATATATAACGAATCCAAAGCAATACTGGCTTTTATAAATTTATTGTAGAAAACAAAGCCTGCGGATATTTTGCGAATAGCAAATACCAAAACAGAACTAGTTTTTATAAATCTATATAAATAACAAAGCTTGGAAAAAAAGTATATATAATAAAAGATAAACAAAACACTTTTGAAAGAATAATATACATATTAAAATATTAACAACGTATATATTAATACTTAACAGAAGTTTACAGATAATAAGGAAAGTAGTAATAAAAACTCTTTTATATAAAATAATTTTTGAATCTTGAAAAAAGAAACGCTTTTAGTATTTTATTTAATTAAAGAAAAAAGAATTATATATATAAAAAATTGGAAGGATATATTAATACTTTATCTTATAAGTGTGTAAAAGCGTAATATAGCAATAAAAGAACTTTCAAATAAAAGAAACATTTTTAACAAACTTTGCTTTAACAAAAGCATTAATTAAATGATATAGCAATAAATAAACTCCAACAAAAACCACCTTTTAATATATATAATACTACAAATTTCGATAAATATATAGCAATGGATAAGCTTGAGTAAATACTATTTCTCAATTCAGGTTTTACCGAATATAAAGGATTTATTTATATTACAAACTATACATTGAAAGAACGAATTCGAATAATATTATTTTAATTAGTGAACTGGAAATACTAGTATTATACTGCTTAGCTAAAAGTATAATATTAATAAAGTCTGCAAAATACAATCGGTTTTATAAAAGAAAAAAGATTCGATAAAATAATACAAAATAGTTTTTATATATTTATAGAGTGTAGTATATAATAACAGTAATAATAACATTGTCTATATATCCCAAAAGAATAAATGTATATATCTGTTTATAATAAAGTATTAAGTAAATAGTAATAAGATATTAGATAAGTTTATAAAACAAACAGAAATAGGGATGTAAAACAGTGGTTTTAGTATTAACCAGAACTTCCGAAAGTAAACACATTATAGATGATTTAATGTAATTAGAAAACTCTATAAAAGCTTAGTACTAATGGCTTTATTATAATGTACTGGGAAAGCGTTTATAGATGTAGTAAACCTATTTTGTATTATAGGGTATTCTAGAAAGTAACTATAATATAATCTATTTCTACCACCTCACCCAAGAAAGGGGACCAGCCGGCCCTTAGATGGTTAGGAGTGTAGTTTAATCAACAGCTTACCTTCAAAAAATATATTACGGAAAAAGTTGGGAAGGTTTGATAAATTATTCATTATGTTAGAGAATTAGCCAAAACAATAGATAAATTTTTAGTATTTATTTTTAAAAAAGGTAATGATTATTTGTATTATTCCTTTATTAATATATAGAATGGAAGTATAGTATGTAGGCTGGACAAAGCCCCTTAAATCTCTTTATTTTAGTTATAGTATAATAATTAACGTTAGAATAAAATAATATATTAATATATCAAATAAAAATATTTTTTTAACTATTAAAAGCGTTTTTTTAATTTAAAAAACCATTTTTATAGTTATACTTTATAAAAATGTGGATATTCTATTAATAAAAGCTATACTGGAGAAAGTTAAATTATGCTTTACATTTTATATCCAAACAATAAACGAAGTACATTTTCTGGTGTATAGAATTACTTCCCCTATTATTATTTTATAACTAAAATACAAACTTAAAGTAGATAATTAAAATCAAAATCTAAAAACTGGAGGATTTATTTTTATAGATTTTTAAGTTTATTTTCAAATCTTTATATTATATATAGCTATTGTATAAAACTTACAAGTAGAGTAGATAAAAAAATGGTTATAATTACTTTCAAGATATAGTAGAATAATCTTCCCCTTAATATTTTTTTTAAATAAACCCAAACAATACTATAAAAGATAAAAATATATAGGATATGGGTATATTATTTACCAAAACAAGAAACATTTTAGATTTAAAATAGATTTAATTAACTTCATTTTATACGTTTTGAATGTATAAATAATTAGTGTTTAAAAAAACTGTTATTTATATTTTTAAAATAATTTAAAAAATCCAATTTTAGCATTTTTAGATATATATAAACAATATTTTAATTATATAGTGTTTTAAAATAAATATTTTAATATTTTTACAATAAATGTTTATTGTTTATTAGAATATAATATAAATGTATAATATTTGTATTAAATAGTTATTGGAATATATAGAAATCGAAGATAATAAAGTTGCTGATAAACTGGTAGATATTGGAGTACATATACCCGATTACAACCTCAACTTTATATCCTTATTTATTTTTAGTAGAATCGGCTTTTCTTTCGTAATATACAATTCAGAGCTTAATAATTTTAATAAATTAAGTTTAAAACAAAGCTATTTGTTTATTACTTTAAATAAGATTTAATTTATTGGATTGGATTTTTTTTTAGAACTAAACTTTTCTAAAAACCAATTATATAAACTTTTTGCTATCCGTTTTGTTTATAGGGATTTTGTTTAGTATTATAACTTCAAGGACTGGCCATCACGCCCGCCAATCCCTCCAACGTCGAATGCGGAAGGACTACGTTACCTGACTCACCTCCTGTCCAACCCTATGGACTTTGCTAAATTCCTAGACGTCACAGGCTGCTACACTCACCTCCCGGTGAGCCCCAGCAACGGACACGAAAATTTCAATCTCTCCCCTCCCCCTCTTTCTCCTCCCCCTCTTCCCTCCTCCTCTCCTCTTTCTCCTCCCCCTCTTTCTCTCCCCCTCTTTCTCCTTCTTCTTTACCCCTTTTCTCTACACCCGCACTTACGCAACAATAATAGCACAAAGTTGCGATCGAACCCGCTCCCGGTGAGCTTTATTAATCTTCAGTTCAATAAAACGCCCCGGTGATTCGAGCACGTTTTATTTTCTTTTAACTACATTCAAGCCTTATGCTTGCTGATATGTCTGCTTTAAAGCTACAAACACAACTGCCCCCCGCCTAAACGGAGTGGAGGGGACGCAGCAGCAGAATAAGTTTTATAAAAGCTCTTTGTAAATTAGAAATGCTTTCTCAGGCTACTTTTAGTATAACTCCTTAGCTTAGCACATCTTTATACCCCTAGGGAGGTTAGGATTTGGGCCTGCGGCCCTAGGGCCTACGGCCCTCCTCCGCCGGATGAAAATAAATACTACTACTATATGTATAGCTCCCTATGATCAGATGGTATTATAGCCTATAGTATTTCCACACAGAACAATCAAACTCATGCAATCTTAAAATCTCAAAATAGAACGAGTACTCATTCCGTACTAATTTCTCGGCAGGAGCTATATGGATCTATTTTGAAGTGATGCGTATAGAGACGTATAGCCAATCGCTAGATCAACGAGAGTCGAGATTCGTATTTGCTCGGGATTTGTCTGTGCTTTCTGTATTCACGAGTCGACGTAATTTTGGGATGGGTTTATATGCTTGTGTATGAAGTACTAGATAAGGATGAAAGTAGTCGGGTACGGGTTATATTGTTGAAGTGTGGGATGTTGATATGAGGGGTGAAAATGTTGGGCTCGGTTCAACTAATAAATGGTAATGGTCAGGAGTCACGGTCTCAGGTATTTTGGGCTTATGCTTGAATTTGATATTGATTTTATTTTGTATTCAAAAATATATGTATATAAGTCATATGATGGTATATCCAATTCTCTTCCCCCAGCAAAGTAAGAAAACGGAACAAATATGCAGATGTAATAAAAAAGGCACCCTATATAATTACCGAATAAAACACCTGCCAAAACTCCCCCAAGATGTTTTAACTAACGTTTTCCCTTTTCCTGAACCAAGATTCAAACCCTGACTCTACCCAGATAATAACGGAACTCCTAAGCCCCTAGGTCTCCATCTCAACAAAGCAAGTCCGTTCTTCTTTCTCCTCCAAATCATCGCTTCTCTTATTCCCACCACCAGCCCCGTGACCCCCGCAAACGCTATCAGAGTTAACAAAGGCCAGCTACTTGACCCCTCCAACCTCACCGGCTTCAATGACCAAATCTGCATACTAGTATTAGTATTGTAGATTCCTGACATCTTCAAGAAAAAGAGTTAGATTACCTTTTCCAAATTGACATCTAGTGGAAAACTTACTCCTAATAGCTCTTCCTCCCCTGTCACACTATTGAAACCTCCCATCCCCTTCACCCTTAGATATCTCGGATACAAATGAGGGATTTCGAATTCCGTTTCAAAACTAGTTTTGTCCGCGTAATCCAAAGTTTTCCAACTTTCTTCTTCCGCTTCAGCACTATCGGCCCCTTGTAATAGCCACCTTTGCACTTCCGTTGCTCCATTCCAACTCACATAAAAAACTCAACCAATCTTCTCCGTTGGTCAATATGCGCACGTCAGGATCGGTGATCGGCCAACCATGCCATTCAAATTTAAAGGTTCGATATGATTGGACTTCTCCTTCCCCAAACCGACTTTGTGGTCCGAAATGTACATCGCAAATAGCAGTTCCGTTTGTGCTATACTCTGTGAATGCGCCTGTGTTTCCATAACCGACAATTACGTGACCATCGTCAAGTATCTGGAGGTTTCCTTGTGAGACGGAGTGAATCTCGGTGGGGTTTATGTATTCGCGGATTATTTTGACCGTCATGTTGACTTCATCGAGGCCGAGGAGAAGACCACGGGTAGCATTTCCGGGATGACTATCGTCGCCTCCATTATCAAACAATGAAATAGCAGTTCGATTATGGCGCCAGCGGGCATCATGTTGATATGCGAAATTGATAGCTCTTCCACCGGAAAGATCAGTAAACATATTTTTCTTACCCCCGAGTATCCAGATAATATCTCCGGTAGTGCCGTTTAAGTATGTAATAGAATGAAAATATCTGCTAGAAATGAGAAAGTTGCCCTTTGAATCCTTATCGATACTGTTTATGTGGAAGAAGTCGAACGCAGAGTTTACTCCTCCGTTTCCATCTGGCAAATCTCTCAATGTATCGGAAACAGGATAATGATCCGCCGCTCTCCATTCAAACACGAGCTCTCCAGTCGCCAAATCGATTTCTTGTATAACACAATCCCAAACATATCCTTGAGGTATGCCGAGGTATGATAAATTGGCCACTACAACATCGTAGATGGTAATGAGCGCAGTACCGTTTTCGGTAATGATAAAATCGTGTAAATCGCCCGCGAGACCGTTTGCAGCAGTGACTTTGTGAACCTCCCTATAATGTTTATCAAGCTGCGCCAAGTCAATATAATACTAAAATGCAGGATGCGAGATATGATTGATATATATACTAACCATGTAATAAACTCCTGCACCGTGACCCTGCACAGCATCCGTCCCAGCCCAAAATGTCAAAAAATTTTCTCCCAAATACTCTTGTACTTGAAGATTATATACTTGATCATAACCTCCTTTAGACCAAACTAGATTTCCAGCCGAATCCAAAATCATTGCACCTGGCTCACTAACAGACTTTCCTCGAGGACTAAATACCCAATATAAATCATTCCGACATGATGAGCTTGCCCGTAATATATTCAAGCGTGGGGAAACAACATCAGTTGACATATAGTTATGAACCGGATATTCCCCATAGCTACCAGCATCAAAAGCATCATCATGATAAGCAGGTCCTACCTCAGCAATAGTGAGGATGGGTAAGAGAAAGATGAGAAGAGAAAACAGCAATACTTTTCAACCCCATGGTAGCCTGACGGAGAAGCAATGAGAGAATAGAAAGAAATATGTCATTTACTCATAAGACTTTTGTAAACGGAAGAATGATAATAATGAATGACAAGGGGAAGAGATCAGATCAGATCAAAACCTACCAGGATATAGAATCAATTGACTACCCAGATATACTTTGAAAGCATAAAGGTAGATTGGTTCCCACGATATGTGCATGGGGGACCAAATCCAAGTCCAAGTTGGTGATTGTGACATTTGGGAACGAGGTTGTTTTGAGGGTTGGAACATACAGTATTGTCAGTATTATGGAAGAAGTAACTGAAGCAGTAGTCTCTCTCTAGCATGACTGACACGTATGAGAATACGTTGACAGTTGTATTGTAAGAATTCTAATAACCACCAGCTAAGTGGGTAGTATTGAAGCATAGGTATAAGGCGTGGGTGTAGACATAGGCAGGATTTGTACGTAATTCGCAATGATTCCTTAAAGTTCATCATATTAGGTTCTTCAATATACCTACCTATGCTGATACTGTAAAGCTAATAGTATCTAGCTACAGAGAGATACTCAGAGATGGTTGTTTGGTTGTGGTTGTGGTTGTGGTTTTGATTTTGGTTTTAGCCCTGGTCCTGGTCCTGGTCTAGAGTAAATGGAGATCGGTATCGATATACTCTGTATCTATCCAACAGGTCTCCAACAAATAAATCTAGAAACAAGGAAGGAAAAGATAAAAATGCAAATCTGAATCCAAATCTGAATCTGAATCCAAATCCAACAAAGATGGTGGAGCAAAATTACGACGCGCCAAGACATTTCGGGTGGGCGCTTGTTACCCGCGCTTCATCTACTTTTCTAATCCATTCCAACAATTCTGTTCAGTAATTGCATATTAGCCACATCAACCACATCAGCAACCACTCATTCATCATCATCATCATCACCACACCTATACGTAACCCTAAGGTTACGAGTATCTGCTTCCTATTGGCCTACCTCACCTATCCCGCCCACTTATTCCCACCTATGTCCACCATAAATTGCACATCCTAATTTCCTAATTTACTTGATTTGTTGATAATGAATGGTCCATTATTCATTCTATCAATAGATGAAGCGTCTTTGATCATCTCCTCCACATCCTTATTCTTAATTTTCATACATAGTGTATCGCCCTATAGCTACCGTCCCAAAGTTCCTAATACCTTGCCGTTTCACCTAAAAGTTATATTTCGTAATTTATATTTGATAACTAGGTATAATTCCAAACGATGACAAGCATATGTTAACCGATCGTCATGAATCATGATACAGTACGTACTTGGGAGTTCAATCATGATGTGTGTTATGGGATGAGTCTTGAGGAAATTTAGTCATATTCAACACATCTACGGAGTTACAGTATTGTGTTTTAATTGAGTTGGCGATACCCTCTCCTTCTAGAGGTAAACTAAAACATCACTGGTGCTTCAAACTTTCAATGCTTTTCCCTTCAATCAACTCCGGGGCAGTAACTAGAATAGAATAGCCAATCTTACGTTCTTTCCACCTGCAACTCTCCACTAATCACTGTGTCCTGTCAATCTCTCCAACTGTTCAACCGTTCAATGATTCAAATTATACTACCGAGACCGACTAAACAGGGGGTTTTCTCAGTGGAGACTACGTAATCGGAATTTGACAAAACTTAATGCCGCGTAAGTTGAATATTTGAAAATCAGCCAATCCTTGAACTTCCTCTTTATAATTCATGAACTTGTTGATTGAACTACTCATTGCTATTCTATCCTTGCTTATCCGAATCTACCCAGACGGGGACTTATATTATCCCTATTCCGGTTGTTCAATTATCAAACAAGGTCAGAAGAGGAATCTAGGCGAGACATCGGTCTTTGAGAAAATGCATATCTTTGAGGGGCTGTAGGTAGGTAGGTAGGGTTGCAGAGTTGTAGGGGCTGTTGGGACTAAGAAGTTGGGATCTCAGGGGTAATGAAAACATTCAAACCTTTTTTATCAATCCCCTGTGAATCCCCGTCCTTTTGAAGTAAGTATAATCTTGAGATTGATGATGATGATGATGATGATGTACGTCCCATACGCAAACATTTTGTGCATACATCACTCCCTCACTCACCAACAAGAATAAAGGAATGGAGAGTTTATTCTCCTACAATTTCTACGAGGAGAAAGCAGAGCGATATCCGAGTCAAGGAGGACTTCCGAAATGCTTAATTGATCATTGATGAAGATCGAATGATAGATTTTCAAGAGAATTTCATCTCCTTTACTCTGCCGTATACTCCGTACACTCATTTCTTCGCATGATCCATCCGTTTGTCATTCCATTCATTCTATCCTTTCCTTTTTTCCCTTCTTGGCACAATTCTTGACCCATCTGCCCAGTCTCTCATTCAACCTCTTGCGTCTTGTTTTTGTTTGAGTTGCCGATTTGTACTTTGCATTCTTTTGGGCTTGGCGATTATTTTCACAAGATTCTTTGAAGGTTTTGTTCTATTCATCACACCTTCCGGTGTGAATAAATAATCATGTCGGAAAAAGCCAACATCCCAACAGCCAGATGGACACCGGCCCTACCCGAGAATAAAGGGTTAGGTGGTTTCCATCGTCGACACAACTCTCTCGTGCCTCCATCACCACGTGAGACTTTCGAATCACGTTCTAGCACTTGTTCAGAACCTGATTCGGAAGCATCTAGTCCCAAATCGCAAGCCGTGACATGGGTGTCATTACCGCGAAAAGACCAACTAGCTATCCTCTTCCTCTCGAGATTGGTAGATTTCTTACAAGTTGCTTCGTTGCAAGCATATATGTTTTATCAGTTGAGGAGTTTTGATTCGGGTTTATCTGATGCTACCATTTCATCCCAAGCTGGAATATTGCAGGGCTGTTTTACTGGCGCTCAGGTTTGTACCGCGGTACTATGGGGCAAGGCTGCTGATACCTGGGGGAGGAAGATGGTTCTCATGATTGGATTGGTTGGAACGGCCATTTCATGTTTGGGATATGGATTCTCGACGACGTTCTGGCAAGCAGCTCTATTTCGAGCTTTTGGTGGTGCTATCAATGGTACTGTTGGAATAATGTTAGTATATAGATCCTCTATCTTCAAGAACATAACAGCTAAGCTCTTTCAATTAGACGTACCATGGTTGCAGAGTTCACCAAGGAGAAGAAATATCAATCTCGAGCATTTTTGATCTTGCCTATGAGTTTTAATGTGGCCGGTATACTGGGTCCAGGTATGTGTATATATGTATTGGGTCAATCACATCATCACGTACTAATATTGCTCATAAGTCATGGGTGGGTTACTTGCAGATCCAGCAACGACACTGCCTGCTCTTTTTGGGAAGCAGGCGGCATTCGGATTTGACTGGCTTCAATCATACCCCTATGCTCTTCCTGGTATTCTCAATGCCGTCTTCTTAATTACTACCGGTGCCATTGTGTTTCTGGGACTAGAAGAGGTACGTGCTCTTGGTGTGGCATAAACCTCAATATCTCCACCCCCGCACATTTGAACACGCGATTCTAATATATAATATTTATCTCAGACTCTTCCTTCAGCACGTGGCCAATTTGATCATGGAATTGAGCTCATGAACCGAATAAAACAATCAATAGGTTTTGGAACTATCATTGCCCCGTTTGATTACTCTCATCTCGAAACATCTGCCGAGAACCTGAATAATTTCGAACCTAAATCAGTAACTCGTCCCACAGCAAACAAATTACCATTTAGTCGCATCTGGACCAAAAATGTAGTCTTCACCCTCATCACTGGTGCCTTCTTCGATTTCCATCTCGGAGCCTTCGCAAATATCTGGTCACTCTTCCTCTCAACCCCTCGGCCTACCAACACCGACGCCCAATCTCTTCCATTTGTATTTACTGGTGGCCTCGGTATGCCCGCTGCCACCGTCGGCTTTGCAACATCAATTCTCGGTGTCTTGGGAATGGCTTTACAAGTCCTACTTTACCCACCCGTACACACAAGACTCGGTACTCTCCTTTGTTTTCGATTCTTCCTAATTCTCTTCCCCATCGCCTATTTTTTTGCTCCATATCTTGCAGTCTTACCTTCTAGCACTTCAGCGCCCGAAGCAGCCGCTGGACCAGCCATTTGGATCGGTATCTTCTTTGTGCTCTTACTAGCTGTTTCGGCGAGAACATTTACGCTTCCGGCTACGATTATCCTGTTGAATAATTGTTCGCCTCATCCGTCTGTTTTAGGCACAATCCATGGAATTGGCCAGTCCGTTTCGGCGGGATTTCGCACAGTGGGACCGGTGGTTGGAGGGATCTGGTATGGGCAAGGCTTGGAAAAGGGAATGGTGGGATGGGCATGGTGGGAGACAGGCGTGGTGGCTGCGGCTGGGTGTATAACGGCTATGTGGGTTTACGAGGGAAGTGGACATGAGATATTCTTGGAGGGGGAGGGCGAAGATCAATTGGAGGAATTGGAGATGCAAGCATTGATCAGAGAGGGGCTTTTTTCAGAGAGAAAGGGGTTGATGGGTGGAAGTTCGAGTTTGGATTTGAGGGATTTGGTGGATGATGAGGACGAAAGCGGTGCAGTTGCGGGAGGTAAAAGGGTTAGCTTGGATGCTAGGAGGAGCTTTGAGATGGGATAATAGTGGGGTTATGAATAGAGGAGAAAGGATTGGAAATGGAGTATAGGTGTTATGTCAAGATATTTCACGGGTCAAGGGCATAACCACACACACACACACACACACACATACACATACACACACATATATATTTAGAACCTCGAATGGTTAGAGTCTGCTAGGTTAATTGAAAATCAAGATCAATGTATCTCAAATTACTTAGAGCTTTAAGATGCATTTTGTCCAAGCACTGTGGATTTTACAGTCGAAATCCTGGTGGTAGTGAGTTAGCGCGGCGGAGAATAAGCTTGACAACACACAATGGACTTGCTCCTCAGCTTAACCATGATACTCTCGAGATACAAACCTATTATTAAGATGCTAAAACGAGACATATTTCACGTACTTCACAAATTCCACATTTGGGTGATGAATCGAAACCAAAGTATCGATAAAAAATGTATGAAGTGTAGTGTAGTAGTAGTATGAGTTCGTATGGTCACTGCAAGAGAAAGAACAAGAGGGAATATTTGATAGAGGTAGATCATCAAGCTATATTGCAAAGTATGTCTTCTGTGCCATAGCTCTGGAGAGATATCTCTGTGGGTAAGGTGAGGTAATTTAGGACAGGGTTGAGTATTAGTTCTATGATTGTGAGGCAATGTACAGTTGAAGATTTGTTTCGGTTCGTGCGTGTGGATGGGGCTTTATGCTGAGGGAAGATCAAAAGTGGGTGTGTAATGTAGTTACTGGTGTTGGAATGGGAGCATGGAGATTGATAAGAGGGTAAAGGAGGGTGTATTGGGTTTTGATGTTTTGTATAGGAGGGTGATGGCTGGAGGAGATGTGATACTTCAATAGAAGGCGTTTTTAAGTCTTTTGGTTGATCATGAGTGCGAGTATATCGTGATGAGAATACTCAACATTGGTAATTATGTGTTGTGGTTTGTAGGTTGAGTTATAGTACTGACTGGTACTTAGCCAGTCAGTCAAAATTCTGTTTTCCCTAATTACACAAGACGATGTCCTGATAACATAGTGTAGTAACTTACCACATGAGCAAGTGCATTCTTTGAGGGAGGAGTTCAAAGGAGGAGTTCAAGAGACTCGTAGAATCGTTTGTAGTACAAGAGTATAAAATGTTTCTATAACAGTCCCTGGATTTTGTCCAAAGCTTGTGAACTTACCACTCCCAATAATGATTGTAAGACCAAAGACCAAAAAGAGACTGTGTGGTATGGAATAACACTTTTTGAATAAGGTGGTATGGTGTAGTGTAGTGATATATACAGACCAGACAGCTTCAAGATATATATACCTAGGTAAATAGAAGATGATCAAATGGGTAATCATCGGCAAGTCAGTCAGGTTGCCCAACCTCATTCATCTTTTCAATTTTAGTCATTTCACCAAATCCAACAATCAATCGTTCATTTTGTGACAATTTTCAACATGATTTCAATAATATTCTTATGAGGTTAGGTACGACTTACATTCTATTATAATTAGACTTCTGGCATTCATCAAGAACAAAAGAGAAAAAAGAGAGAGAATTTTCTCTATGACCTTAAGCTTTATTATGCTCTTCGAATTCTATTAACAACTCAATTATACCTCAACTGTCTATCTATTCACCATTTACATCCAGCCGCCATGGCCATTGTCCTTATTGACCCTTTCAATTCGCGCTCCTCTTTCCGTCCGTGTATATGACACATCATGTGTTTCGTCACTTACGGTTCCTGGGAGAGGCGCGGCGGCAAACGGGAATCTGGCGGCAATCTCTCTATGGCGCTCTTCACTTCTACGCCTTCTTGTCTCCAAAGAGTTTTCGATGAATTGGCGTTGGCTTTGTTGTTGATCAGCAGACGAAACATTGGTACTGGTATATGCAGCTTCGCGCCCCTCGAGAAGCGCCAAAGCATTGTCGCGTTCTGCGACTGTTCGGAGTGAATCAACTTGAGAGGTAGTTGGAGGGACAGCGTTGAATGATCTGTTGCGATTGAAGATTGTGAGAGAAGTTGTTGGCTCTACCCAATTGCTTGGTGCTGTTTGGGTAGAGCCGTTACCATCATTGTTTGACTTTTTATCCGGAAAAGATGTATTCGATGAGGAAACAGAGAAACTTGATCCAGGCTCGATCCATGTTGTCGTCGGAGTAGAAGGAGGTAAACCAGCACCATGCAACTCTGTTGAGTGATTTTCATCATAACCAGATAAGTGAGAGTGTGTCACTCCATGTCCAGGAGCCGATTGTTCAGCATGAGATCGTTGTCTTTGAGCCGGGACAAAATTTGCATGGAGTTCTGCTGGTGGGGGTCTGGCGACAAAGTACGATGGTGCCTCATAAAGCCTGAAAGGTTGAGGAGGTGCTGATGAGATCGGCAGTATTGCCCCCATGATTGTGTTCTTGATAGTTGCGGTACCCATTACCTTGTCGCCAAAGGGCCAGGAAGGCCATAACTTTTTATCTGTCAAGCCCAGTGTATCCATAATACTTCTTCGGTCCTGTGGTCCTTCCCCTCCGCTGCATGTGACTCTATTACCAGTGTTCTTGCATGCTGCTTGACCATCAAAAACTCGGTCTGATAATTCTGTAGGGTCGGAAGTCTTCTGCTTCTTCAAGCTCCTTCTACGTAAACACCATATCAGAAACCAGATACCGGCACTGGCGAACAAGCTACCCATAATGACTGAAAAAACAATGGCCACAAGCAACGTTGATTTATGATTATCACTGTGTGGTGGAGACGAGGCAAAAGTGCCGGATGCCGTTGCTGAAGATGAATCTTTAGAAGACGATGCTCTGGATGACGATGCTCTAGATGACGACACGCGAGATGAAGATGCTATAGAAGACGAAACCGGTGTACTGTTGAGCTTGCTTGTAGGGATTGTAGAAGAGGCACTTTTGGATGTTGTCAACCCGGCTACTATATTCCCACTTGGACTGCTTATAGTTTGTGAAATACTCCTGATATCTGGAATTGGAGCGCTATCTGTTTCAGATGCTATAGTAGCAAAGGTTATATCAGGGGAAGTTGTCAAAGACCAAGTCCGGTAGTCTGTGGCCGAAAGGACGATCGGGTTCCCGCCATCTGGTGGATAACTTGTCCAAAATACGACAACTGCCGCAGTGACGTAGAATTTGGTTGTCTTTTCATCAGTAGTTGGAGCAACAGACTGAAAATACTTGTTAGCTGTGGAAGCGCCATTTTGAAAACATGGGAATCATACCAATGAAGACTGAACGGACTTGGTGATGACGATAGGCGAAGGGGTGGCGGAGAGGGGTGCGGTGGTGACGATGGATGTGAGGGTTATGATACTTCTGATGGCTATTTGACCTGGATAATCTGCGATTCCCAGGAAGGAAAACATGCCAATGATCAAGATCGCCAACAACCATGGTGGAGGACGCATTTTGATGGTAACTTTCTAGGCAAAACACCTTTGATGGAGCCGTAAAGAATTGCAAAGAGCAGAAGATTTGTGGTGAGGATTATAGAAGTGATCTCGAAGACTGTGACAGAGCACAAGTGAAAAGATTCGGAGAGGAAAGCAGATTAATCCTGGAGAGTGGTTCTGGTCGCGTCTTAGATCGAGGTGTCAAAAGAAGGCGCGTGGTAAATCTGAGAGAGTAGAATGTTCTAAGCTATAATTTAAGTTACAAGCTGATAGAATTGGGGAGAAAAGATCCAGCTGCCTTCTGGAGGTAAACAAAAAAGTTTGTGGTTGAAGTTCAGATCTTAGCTTAATATTGTCTTGAGATTATGGGAAGTTTGAAAATTTGAATCCAAGCTAACCCTTTTGAATGGGTATCAATCCAGTCTCGGCGCTCGAAGATGATTGATAAGTTACTTAGAAGTAATTTGAAGAGGTTATGGGCTCAGAATATGATGATTGACTTGTCCAGAATTGATCCGTCCAAAGGGAAACCTTGACTGAATGGAATAGTGGGTTATATGTGTATAGAGTTGTACCTAGAAATGTTTGGGGACCAATACAATTTACAGGACGAAAATTTGGATGGTTTCCAATAACAACCAATGAGTACCTGCACTTTTATAGAAGTCGTGGTTGATAGTGTAAAGAAGTTTGAAGCTAATAAGAGTTTGTGACACCGAATATGTTCAGAATCTTGATTCACTCCCCCTGAGAAAAAAGTGGGATTTCTGATGTGAATAACCGAGCGCCGGTTATTATGAAGGGATGACAATGCCCTCGATGAACATCAGGAACTTTGTAACGGTTAGAGTATTTGAATTATCTTTTAAATAAAGATTAGAAGAGTCTCAAATTCCTGGCATCTTGGTATCCTGGTTTTATGATGTATGGGTACCTGGTTGTCCTGTTTCTTCTTTGGTGCTCTTCTTCTTTGACGAGGGATAGGAAAATTGCCAATATTTCCTTGAGCCACCTACAATGTCCACAATGTACCAAAGAGTATGAGCTTCATACGTTGGTTGTTTAGCAAAGTAGGAAGAGTGTCAACGTCCAACTTTCCACAATTTGAAATTCACTAGGAAGTTCAAGTTTCCCAAGTTGGCGGGTAAACCCCAATTTTTTTTTGGAGTAAGAGAGTTTAAATTTCTTCCAACCACTTTCTTTCATCAGTAAGTGATGATATAGTAATCGATGGTTTTGGTGCTTTTGTTTTATATTTTGCTGTTTGCAGTTCTTGTGCAGATGTGTTGAAGTTGTTGAAGTGTGACCCTCAAGGGTTCTAAGGCCATTCGCAGCTACAAAACTTATTGCACTTGTGTGGTGGATCTTACAAAGTGGTGGAATAAATATTCTCTATCTCTGTGAGATGCCACCTTGAGTTTTTTCGAAGTAAAACAACCAGCAGAGACACTGGACGTTCGACAGTTCAAACGTTATCAGACTATGTTAGGTATCTGATGAACTGTGGTATACCTGTTGACCTGTAAGTTATATTGCTGCTGAGTTGTAATAGAGTTGGTCAGTCTCAGAAAGTGGAAGCCCTTTTAAAGACTTCTTGGGGTGGGCCAGCTAAGGAGTGAATCTTATTGCAATCATCTTGAAGCGATGGTGAAGGTACTGTGTTAGGGGCAAGAGGATCAAGTCGGATATATCCAATCGGTTATTTGACGATACCCCCTATATTGCAATATTTGAGAGTCGCTGATAAGTGAGACCCTATTTTCTATCAGAAAATGTTGGCATATTTAATATCTGAGTCCTAGTATCTGAATTTTGACGTGAGTTTTTGTCAAGAGTAACTATAGAACATTTATTGGTATTACGCAGATACAGCTACTCAGTTTCGATCACAATCTTCAGCTGCTGTATGTTAGAAAAGAAAGCATAAGCACGTTGTTGACCTTGAACTTTGTTAACAGGAATCTTTCAAAGAAACCACGGCTTTATTGAGAAGTGAGTCCTATTGAAATATTTTCGGAGCGATCATAAATTATTATGGTAAGCGAGTGAAGGGATGAAAGATAGGCATCCGAGCCAAGATCATTAATTAATCAAACAAACAGTATTGAGTTGAGAGTATCGAATATATATGTTGAAAATTCCGATTATGGGGTTGAAAAAGGCACGGTATTTGGTTCTTGAACTTTTATATATACCGTTCTCCGGCCCATTTCTTATAATATAATGTTGCAGAATATTAATGAAAGGATTTTTCACCAGCGGTTACGAACTGTTGGTATCAACTTGGTTGATATAAGTGTAAAGTACTTTAGTCTATTATGGTTGTATTCGTTCTTGATCATTATTATCTATGGGAAGCTAGTACTTATATATAGGGTAGCGCTAGCGCGACGCTAGCTAATACAGTGCCCTCTTTGATCACATGATCGATGTCCCGACACGAACCTTCGAGTCAGCTGTTTGACAAGACCGTTCCATGCTGTAGAAATGTTAATGATGGGTATGTATACTATTGGTCTCGAGGAGTGAATGTCTTTTAGATGTGATTTCGAGCGAGTGGGTAGTCAAGGAGTGAATAAATATTAAAGTGTTTTTGGAACAGGAGGGAAGCTGTACATCATGAAGCTCTATAATCACGGAGAGTAAGATGAGAATACTCTGTTTAAATTGTAAAGAGGTTCGGACCACAAAAAGTGTCAAAATTGGTGAACATTTGCAGAGATATCACGAACTGAAAGTGTTTTGATAAAAAGGGACTATATCAGAAGCGACTTGAAGGGACTTGAGGGGTTATAGGCTTTTTCTTTTCCTATAATACTTAAAATGTAAATACTCTTAATCGCATCCCATTATCGGCATACCATTAGCTATAGCTAGACAGAGCTTGTCAGTAATTTATTACCTACTACAATAATAGGGGGCATTGGTGTGATAGGGTGTTACAGCCTGATGCTACACTGCGTCCTGCAATCCAGGACCCCAGCGTGAATTGGCCTAACACTTTTTTGTTGAATTACCAAAAGGATTCTGAGAGTATTATAGAATAATAAGAATAAAAATGTGCATACCAGATACCTCTCGAGGCAACGAACGTGCCCACTTGAAGAACCTGGGGTACCTGCATTTTGAGCGCACGTTTATAATACTAGGGAGGTATGGCTTTTTTTTCTACTTCTTATACATACTTATGAGATAGAAACATCTCTTCATTACCCTCTTTTCTTACCTTCCATGATACACCATGGAATAATAAGCTACTAAGAGCACACTTTAAACTCGGCTAAAATCAAGGGGATTTTCATTAGTTATCATGTGGTATTCAGGTAAAAGAGATCTGGTTGCTCCCAGGCATGAAAATTATTCCATGAAATAAAAAAACAAAGTTGCGGTTGAATTAGGAGTGAACGTTGATACCACCTACCCAAGTAAGCTCATGCATATGGGACGCAAGTGGTTCACCAAAGTATATTCTCCAAACGAACCATAGTCATAAGCCTAGAATAATCTAGTAGAAATAGTGATGAATGCGAATTTTGTTTTTTCAACTACTCCAAACCTGGAGAGAAATGTATCAATGCAGATCAACATGAAGATTTAAGTGCTCTTTTACATATCAGTTGATGACCAAGAACCCGGCTGCTTTCCTACACCGAAATAATATCTCTTCGACTCTCTATGAATCATTTGCTTTTACCTCCTCCCTCTCCCGATATACCTCCAAAAATTCCTCCACAACCCCCCTATAATCTAAACTTCTATACGGCTCGAACCACTCATTCCACAAAGCTTTCAATCCTCCAAGCATTTTCTTCCTCTTTCCTTCCACGCCCAACTCCGCACAAAGTAAATCACAAAAGATCTTGAACTTCTGCTCCAACATTTGGCTCGATGATCCCCGCTCTTCTATATCTCCACTTCATAAACGAATTTGTCCGAGCGGTTTGCTTATCCATCGTCAGTTTATCACTGAACACTTTGTTAACCTCGGGAGAGTGCATATTTTCAAGATAGGCGATGCCCCAAAGAGCAGAAAGCTCAGCGTATGTAGGGATCTGAGGGGAAGCCAGAACACCGAGGAAAATGATGAGAGAACGATCGTTGCTAGTTGCCAGGGCAGTAGGTATCGATTGACGGTAAAGATGATACGGTGTATTATCCGGCGGGTTCTCATAAGTCTTTGGTGGATTTAGACAGAAAAGGAAAAGTTGTATGAACCCATTTATCTGCTTCGGTATCAAGTTCCTTCCAGTACGCCTTCATCACTGGAGGCTCAGTGCCAAGAGGGATTGGCAGGTCCAGCTCGATACGTGTTTCCGGCGTGAAGAATTTGGAAAAGGTCAAATTCCACCCGGTAGCGAAGATCAATGCGTCCGTGGCAAGGTGCATACCATTATCTAGTGTAACACTATGATTGTGCACCTTAGATATATGTGTGCGTTGGACATCGATCAATATTCCTGCGTTGAGCTTTTCAAATAATTTGCTCTCTTGTTGAAGGAATGAAGGTGCAGATGTAGACCAAAATAGACTATTTGTTTATTAGTACACCAAAATACGAAATTTTGTGGATGTCTTACTGCTGCATATCAGGGGCAATCTTCCGTGCATTTTCACTCTGATCGTATAGATCTTTGAGCATGTAATGAGAAGCCCATTTCCAATATTTGCCAACCAACCAGAGACCTGGCCAGAAAAAGTCCACTATGTAAAAGCCAATACCAAAAGCCATGAGTTCTCAATAAACAAGGGACCGTCAGACCTGCCCATCTTGAAAATGCAATGGCAGCATTATGAACAGACCCAGATTTTGCTTGTATAAACATCCCCGGGCCAGCACCACCTTCGCGTATCAACCAAGTGACTTTCTTTCCCGCTGAAGCGCATAGGTTGACTACTTCTGCAGCGGACTTGTTACCTCCAACCACAGTAACATGTTTAATGTTATCGGAAGTAAGTTCGGCATGTCGAGCTCCGAGATATAGAGAGTGAAATACGGGACCATGAAAACGACTTGTATCGAGATTCGGCATTCTTGGATCGGAAGAAGGCCCACTTGCTACGATCAATTTATCACACTTAACAGTCTCTTTCTCCTTTCCATTCTCCTGAACCTCCAGACTCCATCTGCTTCCCTCACCAATCCCATGCTCAGGAACTGCCGAGAGAACCTTTGTATTCAAACGTAGATGTTCATCAATATGGAATTTCTTTGTGAAATTACGAAGATACTGGCCGACTTTGTCACCAGGGACAATATTCCACATCTTCAATTCCGGATCTTCATCCATACACATATCGGAAAATTCATAGCAGCCCACAGGACTATCAGCAATGAGTCCAGGGTAACTCCTTTCAACGCTCCAGACTCCACCTACACTACTATCGGAGTCAATTACGGTCAATTTGACGTTTGGTTTCAGCTGTAGGTATGTCCTGGCAGCTGCAATACCCTGCCATCCTGCACCGATGATAACGACACTATGGTCATCTGTGTTATGTTTTCCAGGAGACATAATTTCATATAAAAATTAAATGGAATGAATGGTGTAGAATTGCGTGATATTCTCCCTATTTACAGGGAAAGCCAGAATATCTACAGATAATCTGTATTTCTTATTGGCAGTTATACGATGGCATTTCCTTCTATAATTCTTCAAGGACAAGCATCGAAAAGAAATTGAAGAACAATAGTAAGGAACAATAGGAGGCAAGTGCCACGAGATCTGAGAACGAAACTATCCGTTCCATTGTTGGCGAATAAAGAAACAATAATCTCAACACTTCCAAGCCCAAAGCCAAGTGCATTCCTTTGTGCTTTGAAATTTTTCTCAAAAATCTTGTCTATTTTTGTCTTTGTTGAAGGCATTTGGTTTGAGATTCTCGAAGACATTAAGGTACCAGATTTTAATATCGAATATCAGTATCAAGCCAAGGCCAATCCAGTTCTTTCTGTGACATCCAGAGCCC
This sequence comes from Monilinia fructigena, assembly GCA_003260565.1. Lineage (NCBI taxonomy): Eukaryota > Fungi > Ascomycota > Leotiomycetes > Helotiales > Sclerotiniaceae > Monilinia > Monilinia fructigena. Next base: position 459,364 of record QKRW01000025.1, read on the forward strand.
TAGTACTAGTCAATTGGACTCGTGTTAATAGGCCGGAACAGGCTAGCCAAGGGTCAGGATCTAGCACAAAATTAGTATATTCTATATGACGAGCCTTAGGACTAGAATCTAGTCTACATCAGTCTGTTAAAGGTCTACACATGACATCAGCTTACAAGTTATCAGGAGCTTGGAGGAGCTACTAGTAGGCGAGAGAACCCCAATTCCTGTGACTTGGCACCAAGTTATAGTCTTCAATAGGCGATTAATGTCATGTTATGCATATAACTACAAGTCATCAGGCGCAAGAAATTCGAATAGCGTCAAGGGGGCAGTCCAGGAAGTCTCGGCTACTCTTTAGAACCTAGAATGAATCTGCCAATTGGCTAACAATACACAGAGTCCCTTACCCCCCAAAGAATCTCTCATGATTTCATACATCTCATAAAAATCACCACTCAAACATTCAATCTCACACAAGAGCACCACGTTATAAACCCTCTACCATCTGCTCCAATTATGCTCACCCTACCTCCACACGAGCTCCATCATAACTTCCCCAAGAACAAGAGAGCCAGACTCAAACCATCCAACCAGACACTTGTATCTTCCAGACGAAATAGACAAATAGCCACGTAGTGATGAAAAATAGATGCGAGTTAAATCATCAGATACTCGCACTTGAATTACATTACTTATCATACCATAAAAATTTGACTATAGAACCACTCCAGCAGAGATTCCCAACGCCAGTGTGTTCTCTGGGCAATATGTATTATATATCAAGAGTGAAATTACTTCGATAAGCGGGTTGAGGGATTTACCCAAGCTAGTCTTGTAAGAAAATCTGTAGGTCACGATCATGAGGGTTGGTGAATACAACGCAAAATCATTTCGCAAGAAGATAGCCATAATGGATCAAAAGAGCCAAGGGCAAAAGCAGTAAATATTCACCAACAAGAACAGACCAGTACAACCACAATCGTAGATCAAGATCAAGATTAAGACATCTATTTATACCCACATATACATACACATACACATAAATATACACATACACATACAAATACCATATACATACATCATTACCCACCACGGCCAAGCAAACTACGCACAAGCCTACTGATCCCAAATCACACAAACCACCTGGCCCTCAATATCGATACCGGCGACGATTTCTACGTCCTTACCAGTCTTGACGTCTCTCTTGAGGATGGCCACTCTTCCATCATTCTGCAAGCCGACGGCTACGAGGTCTCCTGCCTTGTTGATGCTGAATTGTCTGGCGAAACTACCTCCTGCAGCATCGATAGAGATGAGCGAGACATTTCCACTAGAGTGATCGAGAGAATAAGTCAAGAGGGAATCGGAGGGGATCTTGGTTGACGATGAAGGAGAAGAGGGGTTAGGGATGCTGAAATGAGTGTCGTTACGTTGGGAGACGAGGAGGAAGTTCTTATCGGGCTGAGTTGTGAGAGGTTAGTTGGAGATTATGATAAATTTCGAGATCAAGTATTCAAGCAGAAAAATCGAGGGAAAGGATGAGGAAAAGGACAAGGAATCAAAACATACCGAAACCACGATGCCTGCGGCCGCACTCCAAAACTGCAATTTTTCTCCGGGAGTGGTCGTCTCCAAAAGACTCTTCACAAAGGTCTCTTCAAAGCTCAAGGTATTATCGCTATTATACGTAACCTTGTAACCTGTAAGAGTATTCGCCAACTGGCCACCAAGTAGAAGTAGGTCTCGGTATCGGTAACCAACCAGTTACCATGTCGAGGTCCACTTCCGGTGGGAGTCTTGAGCGAATCAAGCTGTTCTAATAACTTGGTATGTTGGTTGATATGATAGACTCTAACAAGATCCGCGCCCAAATCTGGGACGAGAACGTAGGAATCGGTGGGGTCCGTGATGGCCTGGTGAGGATGCGGGGCATCTTCGAATTCTGCACTTGCGCCGGGGGTGGCAAGAGTGTAGGTGAAGGTTTGGAGGGGACGGATATCAGATGCGGAACTGATATCGAAGCTTCCCACACTGCTCGAGGAGCTATTGAATAACTCTTAGCCCAAGTTCCAAAGAAAAAGAGAAACATATCATTGAGGAAAATCTTACTAATAAGCCACCGCCAACCCCGTGTTATGAGCATACATAACAGTCGCTGCCGCGCCAACAGGAGTCTGAATCCTATCCAACGCAACCAATGAACCATCATGTTGAATCTTCAAAGAGTTAAGCGTGCCATTTTTCGCCACCAACCCTCTATCAGCACAGAACAACGTATCCCGTTTATGATCCAACGTGATCCACGAAGAATTGGCCGCACAAGCCGTCGAGGTCGCAATAACCTCTAACGAATAAGACCCATACGCATCCTTTTCCAAAGAAAGCGTACTGACCTCACCCGTATACGAGGCCACAAAGAGTCGATCAGCCAGGACCCGGGAGCCGGCCAAGGCAAGAACAAGAGAACCAGAAAACAGCATGATAAAAGCGTGAACGACAATCTCAATGATTGAGAAATATTGGCAGCACCCACGCCCTCATCTATTTATACGAAACTACCAAGCATCGGATGGAGCACCAGATCGCCACTAGGCAAGCATACCCAATTTCCGTACGCGTGATAAGCTTCCATCATTTTACATTCAAAGGTAAGCTCAAGCATGGAACGAGCAGACAGGGTCTCGGAGATATGTAAGATGGAAACTCAAAGTGGTAATAGAGTTGAAGAAATATGCGCGGTACCTTGCATGCAAAACTTTATATTGTCAAGTCCACCAACTCTACAACATACTGTAGAGTAGGTACTCCTTGAAGCCACATCCAAAAACCCCATCACATCACCACAATTCACCAGCCATGATCTAATCCATCCAAACAGTCCACCATGCAGAAAAGTACCGTAGGTACTGTACGGAGTATATACACCGGCAGTTCGGTAGTGGGATTCGCAAACCCAAAAACCCCTTTAAATTCCATTGGTGGTAAAATCCGCACCTATAAAGTCCTGTAGAATACAGGCGCTCCACCACTTCCAGGGCCTATCCAATTTATCCTAATTTATCCCAATAAATCCCAATAAATCCCATATAACCCAATCTCTTTATTTATTTCTTAACCGCCTCAAGAAATCCACTGCATCTTATAAGTTCCATCTGAGTTCTTGGAATCCTAACCGAAGAAAGGTTCTCCGGCTCGGCATATGCATGGTGGCCGGATATGTCCCTTTAACTCCCTTGTTGGTTCTGACTGGAATACGGATTGAGTACGATTGTATTTTGAAATGTCCGAAGGGTTTGCCGAATATTACCCATCAGCTCAAACCTCGGTACAATACTACTGTAGAACCATGGGATGAAAGTAGGTACAAAGAGAGATCTACCTAATCATAGAAAACTATATAAGGCTTCTATAAAGACTCTCCAAAGACTCTATGCCCTCGTATATGAATAGACATCTACTATAGATTACTGCAATCATAACGGTATTCAAATCTTTTGGATGAACGCTACACGAGGACTTCAGAAATTGTTTCATTCGAATTTGTTAAAACAGTATCATAACCAACCTGAATATAAAGTGGATTCTTAAACCAATTTATCCGGTTGAGCCCAAATTTCCTATATAACCAGAACCATTCTGACCATCTCTCTTTTACCAACCGCCAGTATTTACATCATTTGGCTCAGGAGCTTTGCCAGCAACTCCTTGCATTTCTCGATCATGCTGCATGTCTGCCGAACTTCTTCGAAGAGTAGAAATATTAAAAGTCTTTCTTTCCTTGATCTGACCATTTAATGGAATTGTAGCTTGGCTGCCTTGATGGATAACTGTAACGGTGTGCGCACCGTGACCGGTGAATTTGTGGAGAATCTGGGATACCGTTGACATCTTGTATGCTCGATGATGGCCGTGTTCCTGCCCAGCCACTTCACCGCGAGGTTCAGTCTCGTCTAAGCCTTGGATGTTGAAATGCCGAAGGAGGGGTCGTAATGTTGCGATACAGCTTGCAACTATCCCTAAGCCAGCTTCTACCACGGACCAAATGAGCATCGGTGATATGGAATCTGTAAGTGTTTATTAGCCATCTCAAGTAATACAATAGGGTAGAGTTTCGAACAAAGGGGATCTGTATAATCTAAATCCACGGCGAATACTCCAATCCGTACAGCGCAAGCAATACCGGCACTGATGAAGAGTTAGCCAAAGCATGAACCTGATGATGACTATTTATCACTCACAATAACCCTAATCCTAGGACTGTGACGACAAACGTCTTTGTCTTTATATGCATTTGCATATCCCAAACTAATGCAACCGGAATGAGAGTAAAGAGGAGGTATAGCGCGATAGATAATCCAGCCCATGCATATCCTAGGGCATCTGCTGAGTCGTAGTTACAATATCCATCTACAGTTGAATCGCCTTGTGTCCAAGCATATGAAATTGGCTGACAATTGAAGATTAAGTAGAAGCTTGCTATGAAACAGAGGATGACATTTATTGCTAGTCCAGCCCAAAGAGAGTATGCGCAAGGACTGGCTTCAGTGAGGCGAAGGAGACAAGTCGCATAGGATGCTTTGACCGCAGTAACAGCGTTGATATAAATCAACACCGTGAACCAGACGTACTGATGACAGTTAGATTACTGTATGACTTGAGAAATGATATTCTAACCTTTGAGCTCTCGACAATGTCATGCGTGTCCAGTCCTTTCTTGTGTTGGCCAATGCCTCGCTGAACACCCACAAAGAGTAGTGATGCCATTACAATATAGAGACCCTTAAGATCCTAGATTAGAATAGCAGACAATGTGTTAGAAGAGATATGATATCTCACCAGAGCGAAGAGGATGAGAAAATCATCATGGCCGATGGTCTTACGAATGATAACTCGAGTATAATAACGGAGTGAGACGACAATAACACCCAAAACAAGAAAAAGGATTATTGTTGCCAGGATTGAAGGACCATATGAGTCCATTCTCATATGTGACGAAAGCTACGGCTTTCCTTGTAACGAAAAATTCTTGTTCGTGCTGAATTTGGTAAATATATTTCTAGGTATGATAAAGGATATTCTAGGTTGTAGAAGTGCATTATGCCACGAGGTGATGTTCAATTTCCAATCATCCTAACAGATGCTTTGATCAAGATAATGAAGGAAGAGAAAACCATCAAAGAGGGAACTTGAAGTAGGGAAAGATCCAGGGGCGAGAAGCCAGAATGCTATATACATATTGAGCAAGAACGAGAAGGAGGAACAACCTATTTGACTTCGGGATCGTGCCTCATCCACCTTTGGAAAGCACGAAATATCAAGAGACGTTTGCACTTAACTGCCAGTAGCTTGACTGAAACGAGAAGACAATAACCACACAGATTCATCTAGTAAATCATTGCGAGAAGAAAGGTTCACCTGCCCTCAACCTCGATGCCATGTAGTGATGTACCACGCACTTTCTCATCAAGCAGTGAAACCTATCCATATTTGACGAAACGATATGTATACTAGTCGAAGTACTGAACTGTACCTACACAGTATCTAAGGAAAGTCACAGAGCATCTGAAGGGATCCAAGCCCCAACATACAAGAGTTTCCTGGCGATTTTGTGAATGGCCGCAGTGGTTTGCGGCAGGAATAGACTGAGTTGGGGGGTATGTACATAATCAAATACAAAAGTGAAGATGGTGACACTCGTTGAATCCACCAGTTCTAGACTTTGTAGTATTGACAGGCGGCGCTTAGAAATAAGGTACAGAGATGTACATGGGAGTTCAGCCTTATGAAGGTGAGTATCCGTTCTCTCTTATAGTTTGCATCCGCATAGCATGCTTCTCACGCATGCTATGCTAAAAATACGTTAATGTCCATGCCGGTCCGTTCAGAAGATAGACGCAATGTGATCTGGTGTAGCAATTGATAAATGAGTCTTCAGTATCCAGAATGATGGCTCTTATGCCATATTTCGATTTCTATTATTGTAGTTGATAAAGCATTGGCATTGGTGGTGAGGAAAGTAGGTAGCAGGTACAGGTCATCACGAAGGAACTTGATCTCAAAAGAGGCTTGGGGAATGAACCTTGGCGGAACTCTCCAAGTGCTGTGACAGATAATCCTTCCGAGTATCCTCTCAAGGTATTGAGAAGAGGGGGCACATCTTCCCTCCTTACCAGGCGATGCTTCATGATTCTTCGTCAGTCATCCCCTCACCCCTATAATTCTGTGGAGCCATTCCCATCAAATGTACCAAGGTATCGATAGGATTATCTGCTCTCAACATCAAATCTCGATGGCACCTTTTGAAGACTCTCACCGATACAGCTTGACGGCTTTACGGCCTGCACCTGACCAAGGCCATGGTGATTTTCAACTGAAAGGGCCGAAAAAGTCTTGGAAAGCGGCTATCTGCAGTGCAGCATCAAGGTGCTGTTTCCCGTATACGCCACAATATGGAGTAACAATGTACCGGTAATCCTTCCAAGATATCTACATAAGGTGGTCTGTCACTAGGTGACCATGACGGGCTGGTTGACGACTATTGGGTGATGACCATTGGTTGATGGAAGTGGTTGATGATGATTGCCCAGGCGTTTGTTGAATACTGTCTACTCTGTATTAGACATTGTTCAGCTGCTCAATAATGATAGTATATCTTCATTATCCAAGTCGGTGTTTACAAGCTCAAGATATCGATGGTGTAGATAATTATCTATGTACTGAATCATCATTAAACCCACAAATCACTTTTCTTCAAGATGACATTGAATATCCATCTACCTATCTATCTATCTGCCCATCTACCTACCTACCTACCTACCTACCTACCTCTACCTCCGTAGATAGATGAAAGGAATATAACATAAATACACAGGTAATTATAATTAAGTAGGAAGATGTTATCTACTATACAAAACGCCAACCCAATCAATACATTGGCAACCTGGAACTCTCATGAATTTCTCAAGATACTCCAACCAAGTCCCCGACCCCATGTTCCGCCACTCATTTTATACTAAAACCAATGAATTGAAGGTATCAATGATTCTATACCGGATATGTAACATACACTCATCATTCAGCTTAGTAATGAGCTTAGTCAGCAGGCCCATATATATACTGTATCGGGCCCCACCTGAATACCTTTATCTCTTTTATACAACTCAAAGTCTCACAGGGACTTCTATGAATCAATCTTAATAATTGCTTTATAATCATTTCGCATCCAGAATGCAATACTATACCTACCTAGGTACCTACCTATATCGTGGAGCGTAGGTAATTATAGAATCTTACATATACTTGCCAAGGTTCATTGATAACTGTATAATTACCTCTCGTATATATCGAATGAAAATCTAAGGTGATGATGGAATGGTAATTCATTACCAAAATCATGATAATCACATAAAGGTGGTTAAAATGTTGACAGATTTATCAAATTTGCAGAGACTGCCAAGGTTCCAAGGCTCTCTTTACATTTCGATATCCAAATACCCTCCCTCTCCAACCATTCGATTCTTTACCTGCTCCTCTCCAACACAGACCTTGTATCATTATATAAATTTGAGTTGGCTTGATGTTAGTATCTATATTAGTTACCTATCTAGTATCCCCAGCTAAGCCGTCGGCGAATAAAAATACCGTCAGAATCACGCGATGGACATGTCAGAATATCTAAAAAGCATACGATGATTGAAAGGATTGAGTGATGGCCTTGATTGACTCGAATCTAGATGGGAAGGATGGAGGGTAATTGGAAAGAATGTAATCATATAGATTTGGGTTGGCGCCCACTTTGTACAAAGTTTTTGGATGCTTTCTTTATATTTTTAGTTGTTGTTGTTGTTGTTGTTTTTGTTGTTGTTGTTGTTGTTGTTGTTGTTGTTGTGTTGTTGTTGTTGTTGTTGTTGTTGTTGTTGTTGTTGTTGTTGTTGTTGTTGTTGTTGTTGTTGTTGTGTTGTTGTTGTGTTGTTGTTGTTGTTGTTGTTTATCGTTGTTGTTATTATCGTTGTTGTTATTATCGTTGTTATTATCGTTTGTTGTTATTATCGTTGTTATTGTTTGGTGCATTTATCCTAATAATTATCATCTATGATACCTCCTCCGATTACCTCCATACCTATCTAGGAGTAGGTACTTACATTATCAGCTTCCTTTCGTTTCCCAGCTATCCCCATCAATCATCTTATCAATGCGACAGTATCTACCCTACCCTACCCTATCCTTTGCAGCTGGAGCTGCATATGTATCATATAATCTGGCAGCCACACATTCCCCTCGTCCCTCATCCCTCATCCCTCCTTATTACCATGAACAAATGCGATAGGTCGGGGGAAGAAAGATACCACAAAAAGGTCTGGATCATACTCCATACTCTTGGACCCAATATTGAACCCATCCTTCTCCTCTGACTTCAGCTCAATATAATTCGTTCCTTGTGGAAGAGGAAAAGTCAATCTGAGGCTTATTGGATAGGTGGTAGATGGAAAGTGTGAGTAAGAAATAAGAAGGAAATGAGTAACACAAGTACTCGTATAGTAAGTACAAGAAATTCATATTTTCAAGCTCACCATAAGACCCATAAAGACCATTCCAAGACTTGCTTCATAACTCGGCATCGATCATCGAAAATTCGAGAATGAAAAGAAGAAAAAAACAAGGAAAGACTCAGCGAAATCTAATCATCGATACTAAATCAAAGCATATCAAAGCTATTCATACAATCAGGATATCGATATCCGAGATTCACATCCATATTTCAGATTGGTTGAAATATTGTATGACCTGGTCAATATGCTAAGACATTTCTAAAAAAGTACCATTGCTGTTGTGCTATCCAAAATTGGCTTTGAACAGAACCCCTCTTACCAAACGAGTCACTTACTACAAGCTCATTGGATTTATTTCATCTCCTTTTGGGTCCTTTTGGAGGGGTTCGGAAGTAACATCCGGTTATCGATATCCCGCGTTTGCAAGTACCATCTGCAGAAACCATACAAATGGAAAAGGCTGGGCTTCTGGACCGACTTCGTATATGGTATATAGGAAAGGATCGACAAAGGAGGAAATGATAAGATGGCTGAAGAAGTGAAAGGGGAATAGGAGGTGGAGGTGAGAGAAGAAGGGGAAGGAGAAGGAGGAGAAAGAGAAAGAGAAGGAGAATGAGGAGACAAGATGGAAGAAGAAGAAGAGGAGGATGAACATGAAGGGAAGAAGAGGGAGGAGGAGGAGGAAGAAGAAGAGGAGAGAGAAGAAGAGGAAGAAGAAGAAGAGGAGAAGAAGAAGAAGAAGAAGAAGAGGAAGAAGAAGAAGAAGAAGAAGAAGAGGAAGTTGAAGAAGGTCGAAAACGCCGAAGAAAGTTAACGGACTTAACGAAGCCAACAAAGTTGCAAAGTTACAAAGTTAACAAACCTGGCAGAAGGGGCTTAAAAGTCGATCAATGATTGATTTATATTACAACTTCTCTATATTTATATATCCAATATCGGGATTATCCATCATTGCACATACCTACTGGGTACTCGAAGTTCAGCCGCCCTTCTGCCGTTTCGCCTTGTTCGCAATGTCGCAATGTCGCAATGTCGCCATTTCATCATTTCAGCACTTTCCAAGGGTTCGCTTCTTAATTGGAGCACGATCATGATGACGATAAGATACAAAAGTAGGTAAGTACAGTGCAGATATACAGAGATGCAGATATACAGAGATGCAGAATATACAGAGATGCAGATATACAGAGATGCAGATATACAGAGATACAGAGATAGCAGAGAATACAGAGATACAGAGATGATACAGAGATACAGAGATACAGAGATAGAGATACAGAGATACAGAGATACAGAGATACAGAGATACAGAGAATACAGAGATACAGAGATACAGAGATACAACACATATACAGTACATGGTATATATACACATATCATACAATGGCAGGGGGAAAGAGGAAAAGGGTAAAGGGAAAAAAGGGTAAAGGGAAAAAGGGTAAAGGGTAAAGGAGAAAAAAAAAACATACATCAGTCCCACCCAATATTGTTGTCATTTTCAAGTCATGATAACAAATCTCAATGGAATCATTGGTTAAGAGTTGAGGTTATTCTTTCAGACAAGCTTCAACAGTTGAGTAACATTTGTTGATTATTCCAAACTTGAGTAATATCAAAAGGATCCAAGTAAGTTTCATTTCATTTGATTTGTTCGGCTTATGGCCCGAGAAGGAAAAGAGAAGGATCCATATTTATCTTTCCTTTTCCTTGGCACTCTAAGAACCACGTTAAAGCGGGAATCTCTTTTTGGACCAAATTTTATTTTTATTTTTTTCTTCTTCTTAATATTAGACGATTATTATTATTTAATATTATTAATAATTTAATATTATGATTAATATTATTCAATATTATGATTATTATTATTATTATTCAATATTATCATTATTATTATATATATTATTATTATTTATTATTATTTTATTTTATTTTATTTTTTTAATTACTTTTACTACGTTTATTGTTTTTTATTACTATTATTACTTTTATTACTTTTATTGTTTTTTGTTACTATTATTACTTTTATTACTATTATTACTTTTACTACTTTTATTGTTTTTTTATTACTATTATTACTTTATTACTATTATTACTTTTATTACTATTTATTACTTTATTACTATTATTACTTTATTACTATTATTACTTTTATTACTTCTGATCTTAATTTATTAGATACTATCTAAAAGTCGTTATCTATCTACTACCTATTCATCTACATGTCAACACTACCTTACCTTACCTTATTCAGCATGTACGTATCTATTCATTTACCTATTCGACCTTGATGAATCAACCAATGCAAAAAATGAAGATGACAACAAACTTACAATTGGTATTATCGAGTAAAAAGAAAACAAAGCTTAATAATAAGTTAACCCTCACTCAATTTATTATTCCGAATCAATCTTTCTTTGATCAATTCATTCATTTACTCACGGGAAAATACTTGGATTATATCATCACATCTTTTGACAAATCCTTTCTTTACTCGAGCATCAATAACCAATAACCAATAACCAACAACAACGATATCGATATCGATATCAATATCAATATCAATATCAATAACAAACAACAACGATATCACCACCATCACCATCATCAAGAACAAGTATTGACTACTGCGATCGATTACCCATCACTTAACTACCTACACCAATACTCCGGACAATCAATCAATCCAATCAATCAATTCAATCAATCAATCAATCAATCAATCAATCAATCAATCAATTCACTCCCTCAAATCATGTCAGCCATTTGATGTTTGATGTTTGATTTTTGATTTTTTGAAGTTCATCGGGGAAAACAAAAGAACCCCTCAAGGTTCCCATATATTGGATTATTATAGTAGACACACTGTCCGTCATCATCATCATCATCATCATCATCATCATCATCATCATCATCATCATCATCATCATCATCATCATCATCTTTATTGATCGATCATCATTACTACTTATTACTACCACCACCGCTGCCAATCCCACCCACTACTACCCACCCACCACCACCACCACCAAAATTTATTCATGCGATAACACCATGGTCGAGATTCCCCACGACGTCAACAATCTCAATTCCACCACCATCACCACAATCACTATCACTACCACAATCTACCATACACCACCATCATAATCGTGCTGATCATCACATTTTTACAGGATCTTTATCCGATAAATCAATTCAGATCCAAACTCAAATTCAAATTCAATCAAGCTGGCGCAATCATCGACAGAAACAATTCAAGCGATTTGAATAAAAGGTACCGCCCTCCATACTTACTTGGTGTGGTTGGCAAAAAGATCAAAGACAAGGAGAATCCCTAGTCAACATGATTTGGTACCTCCTTTATCCATTCAGAGGGTAAGTGGTTGCTGCCTCTATTTCATTAATGAACCCCATTCTCCAAAGTTTCTATCTCTAACCGCACTGTACTGGTCTATTAGAACCACTGAACCTCCAGTTCTGGATCCTAAACATCCCATTCGGGACCGATTTGCCACCTTCGGATACAATGTCGCAAAACACTCAGTTACTACCATCACCGTCTCTGCTATCATCGCAACCCTCCTTATCTACCCCTTTCCTTTTCTATTCACGAATGACTTCACCAGTGGAGCTTCAAATCTACCCCATCATGTATGGTCTTCAGCGCAGCCCCTCAAAGCATTGGACGAAACCAGGAAACCTGATGTCGTTATGCGATCAATATGGGTGCATGGTGTGTGATTCTCTGCCTTTTTTTTTTTCAAAAAAAAGGGGAAGGGCTAATGCTGGGACAGGAAGTTATATGAAAGCTTTACAACCAGGTGTTCTTCAAGCAGCGTTAGAGATACAAGATAACATTCTGGGACCCACTATCAATTTCAACCCTCGCAAAACAGTCAATCAAGTTCAGATTGACGACACACAAAGTGAAATGTCGACGGATATACGGGATACCTTTCATGCAGTCAATGGCCTATCTAACTCATCCTGGTTCTTTCACTCACCTCTACAATATTGGTCATGCTCAAAGGAAGCTATTGCGGCAGACGAAGATGTGATAGCGACCGTCAACAAAAACTTATACCAATCAACCACAGTCAATGTGACCTTGAGACATTCGATTGTTTTCAGCGGTAAGCGCTTTGAGGACCACCGTCTGGTGGCTGCAGATGCATTGGTGATAACTTTAGTACACATGCTTGATTCGCCGGTCGGAAAGTACTGGGAGAGAAGAGCTGCACAGATGGGAGCCAAGGGATCTGATCACTGGCGCATGATTCCTTCTGATGGCCAATCTTTGCGAAGCACTCCTTACGAATTCTTATTTCAACCTACTGCCACCTGGGAATCTCTTGCCTTGGCTGTCGCTTATACGATGGGCGCGTGGTGGTTCATAGCAACCTTATGGGGCTTGCGAGCGCTCAAGTCACGCCTGGGTCTCCTTGTTGCGGCAACTACCCAACTGGCCTTCACATTCACGTCAACATTTACAATCTGCGCTATTTTCAAAACCGATTTATCTATGATACCAAGGGAATACTACCCTTTGATTGTAGTCTTTTGTGGGACGGAAAATATGCTACAACTTGTCAGAGCTGTCATTGTCACGCCCTCATCAAATCACCCGACTCTTAGGTCAGCAGAAGCTTTTGGCAAGAATGGCCATGTGTTCCTGGCAAACACAGGCCAAAGACTTTTCATCTTATGGATGGTATCAAAATTTGGGGCGAAGGGCTGTCGACCTTTTGTCGTTTTGCTACGCTTGCACTCGTCTTTGACTTTTTCTATTTATTAACCTTCTTCGCCCCCGTTTTAACCATCGATGTGCGAAGACCTCAACTCAACGATACGCTGGCTGCCTCTCGGGAACTACGGTACTCGTCACCAGAGAGGGAGTCGACTAAGCCCTGGATAGACTTTATCTTTCACGGCGGAAGGATGCCCTCAACTCGCATTGTTGGTACTTGGGTGCTCATAATTGCAGTGCTCATCTGTCAATGGCATTTTGACCAAGGCATTCTGCAAACCAACCAACATTTGTTGGGAACTACCTCGACAGCTTCTTCGTCAATACTAGAGGTCGATGTTCACCAAGCCAGAACTCCCACCGCCTGGCTTTCGGTTGCAGGATCACGAAACTGTTCATGAACTCATAAGTATTGTCAAACCGCATGCGCATAGCTTCGTTGCTCAAGTTTACGACCCACTAGTGATTGTCTTGAATGGATCTGACCGAACTCCAAATAGACTTGGTGTCAGATCATTTCTCCCTGCTTTTTATGACTTCATCGAGAATCAATCCGTACATTTTCTCCTCTTCGTCTTCATCACGGGCGTGGCCATCAATCAATTCATCAAATATCTCTTGTCGGATGAACCCCCTGATGATGAAAATCATAAAGGTCACGGCGATGAGCCCCTATTATCGGGTTAAAAACATTCGGCTCCGGTCATGCTTTAGATGTTGTGTTGATGACAGCTTCTCGTGATGGGATCATTGTTTCCGTCGGTCTGGACAGATGGATCCGTATTTGGGATGCACAACATGGTGGTAGGAGCTACGTGGTTGAAGACCCTGGATCTAACATTGATCCATTTCCTGTCTTGGCGCTAGCAATTGATAGTGATTCTAACTGGTTAGCAATCTTGTCGAAGAAGATGGTGGCCCTATGGAACATTCCGGAACGTCGGTGGGGCCCCACAATGTCCGTAGACGTCAAAGGACGCACCCCCGAGGCCTTTTTCTTTAGTAACAACGAGGTTGAGCTCATTGACCCTGTTATCATTGTTCGCCATAATGGTCTCATGACAGAACTCCATATGGAAGATCACATTTCAAAGGAACTACAAATATGCCGAACCCCACTCGTTTGTGTCGAGCCACATCTCCGAAATCTCGTCGTTACGAATGGCTCCGTGCCGCCCCCCAAAATCATAACTGCATCAAAACGTGGATGTGTGCATGTCGCGGTGCAAGAAGATTCTGGTTGGGTCTCGTATGATCTCAGGCTTCCTTGGGTATCAGACGACAAAGATGTCAACTCTATTCTTCCATTGCCGGCATTATCTTCCTTCCTGGCTATCCGGAACCACAGTGTTGATCTTGTCGATATCTTTACCCATAATGTTACTCATTCGTTTGTCACCAAGAACATTAAGCCTGGAACGTTACAATGTGTTCATTCCACCCGAAGACGGCCACAATGCGGTTCTGTTGGCTTGGGCTCATTCGCATTTATGTATACCTGCATTGAAACCGGCAACCTCATGATGCAATCATATCTGCCCAGTAGGGAGGGAGATACTATATGTTTCCGTGACCCGGATAAACCTGGTTCCAAGACATGTTGTTTGTGGCGGGAGACTGTTGAGCGGAAATATAGCATTGAGAATCCGGGCGATTGGCAAGCACTTCAATCAGGCTATGTGGTGGGTGTGCGAAAATTGCAGGATAAAGGGAAACAAGCAGCGAGCAATCAACTCTTGGGATCTCTTGGAGGCAGTGGGCTTCGAAGACGTGGGGTTTCTGATAGGAGATCCAATTCGGAACATCCAGGAAGCAAAAGTGATGGTTGGGAGGTTTGGAGCTTGGGATCGAGAGGGGATGAAACATCGGTGCCATTGAATTCAGTACACGACCAGTTGTTACTTGTTGGCAAACTTGGTCCAGTTACGAAAGTCGGTCCGAATAGCATTGCGGTCGCGTTGGGAAATGTCGTCAAACTTATCACTGTCGGTCACGAACGTTATGATCGCTCTGTTAATGAGTCTGATAAAACATTCGTAGGAATGGCACCTGCTGCAAATAGGAGGAAGAGACCCGTTCTTACACGGAAGAGAACAGACTAATGTGCAGCATCTTGAGATCCTTTTTAGCATATCATTTGTGTTTATTTGCAATTTACTTCTGGGAGGGAAGGATGATACCCATCATATGGACAAAAGGCGTTTTCGAAGTGAATTGATACAGGACTTACTACGGTTAAGAAAGTGGCGTTTATGGATGACATGTTTGCCGTTTTCGATTGCAATTGCAAGGCGTTGAGAGGATCTCAAATCTGGGATCATGCATGGTTATGGTGTATGCTCAATATCTAGGCATACTAAGGTCAAAGGTATCGGCACCCTCTTCAACAATCAAAATCGTGATCCAGCAGGCTTGCTTGAAAAAGGTGAAGATTGAAGTGAATTAGGAACAGGCTGCAAAAGGGGTTCGTTAGCTAGCCGACTGCTTATTGACAGGGAAGTAAAAAACATCATAATCCATTGATATGATGAACCTTCAGATGCAAATGTGATTTTGTGACAGAATTGAGATTTCAAGAGCACCAAGAAAAGAAAATAAATTTAGATGCAACTATAACAAACGATAGACATGTGTAGAACAGATAGCCTTGTAATCTTCTACACATGCCTTATGATCTATTTATAACAACATCAATAGACTTATATAACAGCTTATTAAAGTACCGGAGCTATAATACGTGCTCATAAATAGAGTCACCAGAGCCGCATCCTCTCCTTTTCCCTGTCGTACTACCCAGTCCGTCCGTCCACCACCTCCCACGCGCCTCTTTCTCATTAAGCTTAAGCTTACCTAAGGATAAATTGATATCTCCCCACACACACTAGCCTAACTAGGGTATATTCACTTAATACAATTCCTTATCGTAGCTCACGCGTCTTATCGTGCGTCTCCATATTGAAGTTCGCGACACGACGTCGTTTTGAGATTTGAGATTTGAGATTGAGAGACTATGTCGCTTTTATTGTGTTCTTGGAACATGTTTGCGACGGTGTTAGCGGTGGGGTTGGGGTTGGTGATAGGGAGGGGGGTTTGGGGGAGGTGGTTTGGGCGGAATAGGTTTGTGGTTGGTGGGAAGGTATGTTGAGGGGGTTTTTTTTTTTTTTTTCGGATTGGAGGGAGGGCGGGAGGGGAAAAGAAAGGGCATGGTGAAGGATGTGAATGGGAGAGGAGAGCTTTCTCGCGCCATTCCTCATCCTTCCTATCTATCGGATTCAATACTAAGAAGCACTCTCTCTAACCAACAACCAGACAATCCTCCTTACAGGTGCATCCGAGGGAATGGGAAAGGCGGTAGCGATCGAACTTGCGAAGAAAGGTGCTAGTGTCATTATTGTTGCGAGGAACGTGGGGAAATTGGAGAGAGCTTTGGGGGAGGTTGAGGTAGGCCTTGTATTTTTGTGTGTCATGGATTGCTTCAACTAAAATTTACTTTCTCAGGCCGCAGCTCTCTCTCTTTCAAATCAATTCTTTCACTACATATCTGCCGATGTCTCCATTCCCACCGAAGCCGCGCGTATACTACAAGAAGCCACCGCATTCAACTCCGGCACACCTCCCGACATCGTTTGGTGTATCGCTGGTACCTCCACCCCCGGGTTTCTTCCTCGACACTACTCCTGCGAAACTACGCACACAAATGGATATTAATTATTGGTCTTGTGCGGACATGGCACATTGCGTTTTGAAGGCGTGGCTCTCTACTCCCAACACCGAAAGAAAGAAAGACATTTGATCTTCACCAGTAGTGTCTTGGCATTCTATTCCGTCGTGGGCTATACCCCGTATTCCCCCGCCAAAGCAGCCATCAAGAGTTTGAGCGATACTCTATACCAGGAAGTCCTCGCATATCCCAATCCTCCGCAAATCCACACTGTGTTTCCCGGTACGATAGCAAGCCCAGGATTGGAGATTGAGAATCAGGGAAAGCCGGAGATTACTCATCAGTTAGAATCGACGGATCCAATTCAAACGCCGGAGGAAGTTGCGAGGAATGCGATAAGGGCTTGGAAAGAGGAGAGTATCTTATTACCGTAGGGTGGCTGGGAAGTTTGATGAGGGCTTGTGCTTGGGGGGTAGTAGGAGGGGGGATTGGGTCCTAGATACGATTGTGACGTGGGTGGCGAGTTTGGTGTGGTGGTTCGTGGGAAGGGATTTGGATGGGCAGGTTAGGAAATGGGGAAAGGAAAAGGGGTTTGGGAGGGGTGAGAAAATCTAATTAGCGAGTCTCATCTGATGATCTTTTAGTGGAACTCGAACCTATATCTTTGGAGCAGAGTGGTGGGTTTTTAGGAAATACTGGTATACTACATTTCGGGTCTCCAGCTCCTCCAAGTCGAGTCTAATGTTTTGAGAGATGAATAAAACTCAAGCTTTGCCGCCCTTTAACACTATGAAGATTCACCAAGCTGCATGCGGGGCTCCTTGTATTGACATATCTTTTTAGCTGAGCTATCTAGTAGTTCGAAGGCAAGGTGGGGTAAGGTGAATTAATAGCATGTCATAGATGGGTTCGCAAGTGCGAAATTTCGAGGAAATAGGCGCATGGGCGGGTGCCGCATTCTATTTTGTGTAGGTAGTCCTGGTCCTTGGGATATTATCATGACTATCCCTCACAAGAACAGTGACTGTTTACTTTTCCACTGTTTGATTTAAGATCCAAGTTGAGTCAAGATCGTGTCCACGTGGTTGTGATATGACGAGCCAACCATTTACTTTGGGGTTCAGTAACACATTTAACCAAGTTGCAAAAAGTCATGGTCTTGAGTAGTGGTGCAATGTTTTGTTACAGCTCCCCTTTGAAATATATGGTTTCTGGGCAAATTGAAGATAACTCGAAGGTGAGTTGAAAATGCCTTCAGAGTACTATGCCAGTGAGCTGAGGGTAGATTGGAGTAAAAATGGAGTTGATTTGAGGATGACTGAAGATGATTGATAATTTGGAATCTGGAAAGGTGTGATATTGCCAAGTTTTTGAATCAATATTGATGACTCTCATGGTTAGAAAATTTGCGCCCTGAATATGTATCCTACTCGGATTAGTATGGGGATTTCTCGCCTCGTAATCTCTTTGACGAGTCAAAAAGGGAGGGGAAGATCTTCGTTGTTGAAAATGGAAACTGGAAGAGCATGAAGAGGATTTAGGTCACGTTGTGATTATCCATACTTCAATAGGAGTTACCTTGTGTTATAAAGTAGCCTTGACCATTGCATCTCTATCGGTGGAAGAATGAATTGGAGATCAAAGACCTCCTAGGGCGCCTGATGAAGTGCTGGTTGTATTTGAGCGTTGCTAACTCGAGGTCTAGAGATAAATGAGTATCAGATCAATCGTAGCATACTACTGGAGTATGAAATTTACAAGTCAAACTTGAGAGAGTATAGATAGTTGGGGGCTAAGATATATTATAGATATCCAAAGTATCTAAAGTAGTATAATTTACGAAGTGATATGAAGTCTATCTGGCATTAATTTCTGGACCCAATAGCCTCATGATTGATACAACCCGGCTCTGTAAGATCTTGAGTTATTCGAGGTCTATAGAATTCGAGTTCAGCTGACTCTGGAGTCCTGAAGACGAAGATTGTGTTTTTAGAATCGTCGGAAGAAGGACTATCTGCACTTGGGCCCATTTTAAACGAGTATTGGTGTTTGATTGTGGATCATATGCTGAAAGTTGTTTTTGGGAGGTGTTACTAAGAGGTGTTGATGAAAAGGTTTGAAAACTGTTGACAGGTTACGTATCAGTGTTGTGAAGGTAATAACAATTTAGAAGCAGATGGAGGGAAAGCCAGTTTTTTTCTAAGCACAATCTGGGGACTGAAAGCACTAGCAAAGTTCTATGCAATGATTCTGTAGTGGCGAATTCACGATAAACTTAGAAAAAAACTGTCATTCGAAAGTCAAATACTCTACACATATTTTCCATATCATGAGCTTCTGCTGGGATTCAAGTGAAAACAGTTGGTGGAATGCTGTCCTTGACTCTTCATATAGAGAAATCCAAGTAAATTTGGGGGACATGGTTACTGGAGATGCGAATTTCCTGTGGTTATGGAAGCGATGACTTGATAAAGGCATGTTTTGATTCTTTATCAATATTATTCATGACTGTGACCATTCAGTTCACGCAGAAAAAAGGAAGCCCATGACTGAATATATCAATTTGATTTGGTGTTAGACCAAAAAACTCGATAGCGGCAGAGTTTGACTGATTTGAAACAAACATGATCTGCTCCTGAGGAGCTTCGCTAGTGAATCTCGATATGACTCCTTTTGACATCTATGAGTCCTGACAAGAATAAATGGATAGATGAGAGTAAGCAATGAACAAAAGGGAAAACGTACGATTTAAAGTGTATTTAGTCTTGCAAATGCGATATATTTGATTAATATGTTGGTTTGCATGATATGACGCCGTTTGACTTACATACACGGTTAACATGCTTGCCATAGAGTTATTGTATAGAATTTGCCCACTTCCAACTCCGATATTTTCATGCTGTTAGAAATACTCCAAAAAAAACTAGAAACACCTATCTATTGATATTTTTGAAACAGGAACAGAACCGAACAGTTTCTCAAATAACGATGAACAATGCATTCCACAAACTAAGTGTACGATCAGAATTCACATTTCAAAACGATGCCCATCAAGTGAAATGGGATGGATGGATTTTTATAAAAGATTAAAAAAACCAGTCATATTTCCCTCTTTCAAGATCCATAAACAAACTTAAATTCATTACTACCGCAAAACCATAAAACCTTTTGAATGCTCCCTTGAACGAACCAATGACATGAAGCAAATTAAAAGATGAAAGCGGATAAGTCTTACCGATCCAGTATCAAATATAGCAGCCTTAAAAACACGAGAAGCAAAAGCGATCTGACCCTCGCGCTGGTGATAGACCCCTTAGCAACTTTGTTTTATATGGGCAGAAATGCTTGACCTTTGTTCTAGGTCAGTGGTCTTATGCATACTGCGGTACTCTCGAAAAGATATTTTCGCACTTACAGATTGACAAATATCCAGAAAATCTAGGGTTTGTCCATATTTCGGTTTCAAGAGCGCGAGTCCCTCGAATTTCAATCCCTCGAGTGGGATGGACGTCTACTTTGCCTCCCTTTCTTCTTTGACGAATTGGCAGACTCTAATAAGCCCTGCCTAAATATAAGAACCGTCGAAAACGTGTGAGAAATGTTCTCTGAAAGAAGCCCCATGAGTCAATGTCTTCTTGCGTGTCGGAACCTCCCCTTTCCTGAGTGCCTTCCGATGTGGTGAATCGCTGCGATCTGGCTTCCTATGCATTTCCGAGTGCTCCGGCTCTGAACTTTTGCTTTGCACATCAAATTTGGGGGATATATCCTGTCTAGACGGATATGGCGGGCGTGTAAGAAACTCACAAGAGTTGCTAGGCGTGTCTGGGCGAGCTTGTTCTTGATTGATGGGGTCCTCCCCTTGTTGTGGAGGAGCACCGCCATTGTGAGTTTCATCCTGATAGAGAGGCCGCTGATTTACTTGCTGTTGCCGTTGCTCTTGTGGAGGGGGGCTAGTGCTGTTTGGAGTACCCGTTCTTTGCTGGGGTGATATTTCTGAATGGATTTGTGGGGAGACGAAGCTGCTGACTTTTGACAAACTGGCTGCTGTTCCACGCGGTCTTGTTCTGGGGAAGAAGGAACTGCTTGCTTGGGGTGGTGAGGATGTGTTCTCGCAGCATCTTGTGCCGAAGCAGGCATTTGCGTATCCACCCACCTTGAAATTCCTTCATTCTGCATATTTGTTTGGATTTTCGACAATAAGATACTTAGGTACAGTGTATGGGGAACATGTGCTAATCTTGGTAGATAAGGTGTGTTGTAGATGTAAAAAAGAAATGCATGAAACGGGAAAGAGTCGGCTCTTATATACCACTCTTCCTCCCCAGACCTGAAGCCCAGAGCTTTGAAAGATTCATGAGAATCGGATATGACTTATTGCATATTCTGTCGAGGAGTTGGCGATATATGCAAATATGACTTGATTTAAGATATAAACCACTGAAAAGACATTCAAATCAACAGCAAATAGCCAGAATGACTATGAAGAGCATCCAGCGTAAAGGGAATGGGGAGAAATTTCAAATGTAGTGCGTCACAATAGACTTTTCTAAAGACTCTTGTGATTTGGATACTGCGACAAGAGTTGAAAATTAGGCACAGCTATTCAATCATATTTGGAGATTGGATATAAACATTTGATTCATATCTGAGAAAGTAGGCCGGACTGAATAGATAAAAAATCTTATTCGAGGATATGAGGAGACATAATATGATTTTTCAAGCCAACAGTCAAGCACCAGAATCTTTCATGCCCTATCCAGCAATGAAACTCAGAGCACTAATTACCCAATATACTCACAAAAACCTAAGGTCTACCATGGCCATGCAATATTTTTTTGGGGACAATATAAACTTCACCAGCAGGAAGATGCGAATATAGTAAAATAGAGGTTATTTTCATAAATATTTAAAGTCAACAATCAGACTTTTCACGTTGATATGAAATCATTCATTCCCACCCTAAAAGCAGGATGTTTATTGAATCCCCTCCATAGAATCAACTTGGGATATGGAGGAATAAGAAATATGATACGAAACAAGTCCATCTCAATCCGTCCTAATCGAGCATCAATAAAACGAAAGCTAGCCCCAAAACATGTAGAACATGAAAATATCAGAACTATTTGAGAACCGGTCATTCCAGGAACCCCCTCAAACAACCTTTTAATGATCAGGAGCTCAAAAGTTTTTAAGTTGAGCTACTTGTCTTCTGTAAGTTGCGATTAGACTGTAATTCTCTAGACGAGATCTTCTGCACTTACTCATCACTCTATCCCAAAAACCTTAGGCGCTTTATACATTTCTGCCGCGAGAATCCCAATGAGGCCCCTCATTTTCATTGTACGATTGCGAGTGATCTGTTTCTTTTGCCCGCCTGGCATTTGCTCTATCATCTACTTGGTTTGTAAGAGTCTCGTCGACACCGTACATAAGCTTGTCCAAAGAAGAATCTTTCGTCTCTCCTGACTTCTGAGACTCGGGCTTCATTCCATCCCTATTTTTGGACACTCGATGTTTAGACGTTCTTCGTCTTGCTGGCGTTGAGAGTTCTCGTGGTTTGTCCTTGCCTGATTTCGGTATATTTCTTCGAACAGGAAGCGAGGAATCTCTGGGATTGGTACTCGAGAGGGGATGTTGACCTGAGCTGCCTGGTATCTGGTTCGTAATGGCCGACCTAGAATGGACATGGCTCAAATTTGGGTCTGGGCGTGCTGGATTGAGGTTTCTTGGATGCCAAATATTCTCGAGGTTATCCATATATATTCCTAATCTGGGTGCCGCCCCATTTATTTGGGAAGGATGTTGTGGAGGGTGGCCAAAATTTTGCAAAACTTCTTGATAAGAAGGGCCTTGATGTCCTGGAGCATACATTATGTTTTGAGGCTGCATTTGTTGAGGAGAGCTCACTGGTGGGGCTGGATCGGTGGTTGTCTTGTGGTCACCAGTGGCGGGGTATACATTCGCTCACCATTCACCCATCTTTCAGTAGCTTTATTGGTTCTGTTGGACATCGTTGTTGTAGTGTTGATACCAAAGTACTTGAGTACAGCGTATATGTACTAAAAGATTTGATTTCGGTTTTTGTGGGGGAATTTTGTTGTAAGTGTGAAAAAGAAAGTCTATGAGAGGAAGGGGTGCGAGTGCTTAGATATTACTTTGATTCCTAAACTGGAAACCCAGGGGATTTATGATTTATGGTCACATAGTGTAAATAATCACGCATGATTCTTATAAGGTGCATTTTTGAACGACAATGACTTGACGGTTGAAATATGAGCATAAATTGACTTGAATGACTATTAGATGACGAGGAAACCGGAATGACTGAAAAGAATATAAACGAAATGTAGTAAAGAAACATTCAAGATTAAAGCGCGTCATGAATGACAGTTTGAAGTTTCATAAGACTTGAACTAAGAACTAAAAATCAAAAACCAGTCACAAAAATTATCACCCTCAATCTAGCTGTCAATCACATATCATCCCTCAAAAAACCCCACGAAGATCCAAGCTATACCTTATCCAAATCACCCAAAACTAAAAAGAACTGAGCCGAGCAGACTCAATCCAAAATCGGGACATGGCGGGGAGGAATTGAAGGGACACCGCAAACAAAGTACTATCAAAATAGCCCAATGGTGCTAGAAATTGAATGGACCTAAGAGGAATTATTACGACTACTAACCTCTGCATACAAAAGGAGGTTACATTTCCCATTATTGCTTGCCGGCAGCTAAACGAGAGCCATGACCACTGATCATGATCTCCATTTCTAGCTCAACCTTGAGAACCTCAGACAGCTAAACCCCAAAGGAATATTCCCCACTTCGAAAAAATTATACAAGATAGATTCACACCGAGATATCTTGCAACAGTAGTACCCAGCAAATAGAAAATGGAATAGTGGAGATTGGAGCTTGTATATTGACAACAAGCAGGTCTGAGCTCAACTTTGAGTGCATGTTCGTGTTATGAAGCTAATGGATTTTAGTTGGGAACGCTGCTATGGAGAGCAGTTGTCCTGCATGAGATACCGGTTGGAGCGCGCGAGGAAATGTGTAGAATATTGAACTTCTTGGAAGATAAGATGAGAGTACTATTATGTTTCCGAATATGCTAGGTTATTCGGGTTCCAGACCTGGAACATTCTGTTTATTTCAAAGCTTTTCAGTTTCAAAAATGGGCCGTGGCGCCATAAATTATAGTCCAAGTTCAAGAATGTTATCTCTTTTGCCCGGAGAAATCCTAAAAGTTGAGAAGCATCTCGGTACTCCTTGGTAGCCTTAGAGACATATCCAACCCTATTAGTACGGCTAAACAGCCCTTTACATCGCATGTCCCTCCGGCCCATGAACAAAATCATTCTCAAACCTTCCCCAGCCCCCCGTAGGCTCATCACACATCTTCAACGAATGGATCCTCAAATCATAAGTTCCATCTCCCGGTGTCGCTCCCTGACAAACATTCCCTCCCATCGCCACATTGATGATAACCTGAAAATCATTCAATCTCCTTGTGCCCTCGGGAACCACGGCTTTCATCACACATTTCCCATCAATATACCAAACCATCTTTCCTCCAATCCCATTCTCCGGTTGATCCCACGCAAACTCATAGGTATGCTGCATATGATGCATGTTGTGCACCGGGGTCTCAACTACCCGATGTTTATTCCAATCCTCCCCATTGAAATGTCCCCAATGCAAACAAGTATGATTCGTCGCGTCACCATTCCACGTCTCCATAATATCGACCTCTCCATCATTAGGCCAAGTAAATGGTTCTCGGGGTAATAACCAAAAAGCCGGCCAGATGCCAGATGCACAAGGTGGTGTAATCGATGCGACGAGACTTCCGCGGTCGCGGGCAAGAGTCATGTGGCTCGTTAAACGCGCGCTTGTGAAATCTGCCATTGGAGGAGATAGCTCGGAGAACTAAGCATCCGTGCTCATCATGGAAGGAATTCTCCCGGTCTGCGACGTAGTTTTGTAGTTCGTTGTTTCCCCATCCGTGATCTCCGAGTTGATGTCTAAAGTTGTCGGAGACATGTGTGTGGGGGGAGAATGAAGGTGTCCAGTAAGGATGGATTGCAGAATAGGAAGGTCGATTTTGGGGAATCGGAGGAGGGGCGCCTCCATGGTGATGAGCTTGAGATGGGGCTTGAGCTGGGGGTGGGGGGTAATAACCTTGTGGTGCTGGTTGTGGTGGTGGAGGGGTATGTGTTGTGGATTGGCCGGGGATTTGGAAGTTGTGTTGTGCTGCAAAGGCTTCGCCCTTAGCCTTTGCTTTTTCCAGAATACTTTTGAAAGACATGGTGAAACCGTGTAGGGATTGGGTCGTTGTAGATCTTTTTAGATAGTGTGTAGTGAAGTTATAAAAGTGCGCTACGTCAGCGTGCCGGCTGCCCTGTTTGCCCCGCAAAATTAGATGTTCTGCGGGGTATTCCCGATGAGCCTCCACCTGCAGTTAAGGCTCCCGGTGAGCTTCATACGTACTTCAATCCCGATGAGTTTTAGACTAATATTTCTTATTTCGATGAACTGTGGTTGATTACATCTCATGAATCTTTGATTAATGCTAGGAGCAATTAGACATCTTACGAGTAGTGATTAATTAATCGTTTTGTGCTACAATTTCTTTACACTTGTCTCTAGTATACTCTCTCCATCTTCATCTATAGCAAGAAGTACAAATACACAAACCCATCTTGTATATGTCTTTTCCATCTCACTCATAAAAACTTTGTCTTTTCCATACTATTCACAAACAAATCTCTGCATCTAACTCTACTACCCAATCTCGCACACAGCAAGAATGCTCCACTCAATTTCCTATGCAGACTGTAAGTTTCTTCCGGCGGCGGCGCCAATCTCTCTCTAATCATAACCGGAATGAGTGCCTTAACTCTCTCCGTAATCGTCTGATCTCTGAAATCATAAATCTCGGGAGAGAAGATTCTAAAAATGGTTCTGCGAGAGTAAGAACAGAGTTTATGTGTGCGTCCAACATTGCTTTGGATTCTTGGCCTGTGAGATATCCAAGGTCAATGGACAGATCCCGGACGGTATTTTCTGTCAGATCTGGAGGCTGCGTTTAGAAGTTGTGTATATTTAGTGATGAATTGCTCAGGATACTCGCGAGAGGCACCGAAATCAAGAAGTTCTAGCTTATTGGTTTGGGCGTTGTAGAGGAAATTTGTCCAGTTGGGATCGGTTTGCATATATTTGAATTCGGTAATCTCCCGCAAACATAGACGAAGTATTTGAGTTCCAATCCAGTCTCTTTGTTCTTGTGTGAAACTCTGTACGCGTGTAACACCTACTCCTTCCATATATTCCATGGTAAGAACCTGTTTTCCAGATGCTTCCGAATATACTTTGGGGACAACAAAAACATCCTTTTCGTCTGCTAAAAGTTCTTGGAAACGTAGCCCACACTCTGCTTCTCGAATGTAATCACATTCCCATCCTAGTTCCGTTCGGGCGTTTGCTATCGTCTTATCAAGGAACAGCCCTTTTGGTAACAATCGAGATGCTGTGAGTAAAATTGCGAGATTATTGAGATCAGAATCTATAGAATCTGCGACTCCAGGGTACTGAATCTTCACAGCGACCTTAGCACCTGTTGATTTGAGTGTTGCACGATGAACTTGACCGATAGATGCAGCAGCCAAAGGAACTTCTTCAAAGTCACCAAATAAATCCCTCCATTCAGGCCCAAGATTTGCTTTTAATACCTTGTTTCTCTGTGTGAAGCAGGCATATAATCTGCGCGGTCCTGAACTCGCTGCATCACTTCTTGGATTGCCGCAGGGAGCATCTTTGAGTCCTGGAAACTGATCATTTGACCCAATTTCAAGGCTGCACCTCTCATTCGAGATAACTTTGTCACAAGCCTGTCCATATTCCTGGCACTCAGCATAAATGACCCCTCACCGCCACCACCACTGACTCGACGAAGACTTTCGCTAATTGCTCCTCCGACCATACCAGCTGCAAGGCCGCTATAATTCCATAATCTGCCAAGTCGTGAAGAAGGAATGCTAGACTCTCTCAGCTTATATGGAGCAGGCTGTGGAATTGTTTCTTGCTGCATCTATATTACTGTCAGATCTCATGCATGAATTGCGAAGGGAGTTCATATTTACAGTATCATTGCTAGTCCCTTTGCTAATATCTGCCGCTAGCTTCTCAATATCTTCATCTTCTTGACGAGGTGTATCTGAAACTGGCCTGGGAGCAATATCCGGACTGGTGGGTTCCGTCTGGACTGATGAACGAACATTAAAGGTATCTTGATCCTTGTTCGTCGCCAGCTTGGTATGATCTACAGGTGTATCTTTTACTCCCTTCAATCCTAGAGAACGCCTGCTTGACTCTTGAGTCTCACCTCCCAATAATCTAGCGACCCTTGGGCTATGAAAAACATCTGTGTTAATATCATCCGGTATCTGCTCTTGTTTGGGATCGCTTGAATAGATGGTATATTTTCAGTCGTACCAACAGTCTCCGAGAAAGTATCAGAATTTATACCATCTGTGTTCAAATGTTTGTCATCTCCTTGAAAATCTGATGTGTGTTTTGGTATCTTCGCCCTGGGCAATGAAGATAAAGCAGGTGATGTATGTTTTGATCTATTGTAAAAAAAACTCCGATCATGTCCTTCCTCCAATGGGTTCTCGGACTTTTCAGGTGTATCTGCAGTTATTGATGGTATTTGATACTCAGATTCCCGCTGAATACGCTTTGCATCATCTGCTGACAGAGGTTTAGTTTTGGGAATAGAAGGTGTCGAGGCGTTCGAAGACGCTGGTTGCAGTCTCTCACTATTTATATGATCTGGCGTAGGTTCGACTTGAGATATGGCCGGACTTTTGTCTGCATTCAGTTTGGCAGTATTGAATTCCGCAGTGACGTGCTCTTCTTCTTTGGTAGATCTCTTGCTGGGTATAAGACCACCATCATTTGATTGTGAACTCGACGTATTTTCCGTTGCCTCTTTCGTCCATTCCGGCACATTGTCATTCAACCTCGATACCAGAAAGGACGCGGCCTTTACAGTCTCCGTGACTCGATCCGTCTGATTGCGTACTCCTCGTGCTAGAGTTGAAGTTCTGTTGTAGACATCTATTTGCCTCGTCTTTAGTGCAATATGCTTCTGTGCAACTCTACGGGAAGCATTGAAAAGAGCAGCCAAGTCCAAAATCCTCTTCCCCGCCATATTGAGCAGCTTATTCGTTCAAGGTTGTTCATTCACTCATGTCGAATGATTGATAGTGAGCTCTTCAGAGATATGTTTTTTTGGAGGTGTCGAGCTTCGTGGACATTTATTGCCGAGCTTCATCCCTGTAAATCATGAAAGACGTCACTATCATGTTACTGTACTTTGTAGTCATCGAAGAATACTGTGAAGACAAGGATTTCACATGATCAAACTTCATCATTAGTTTCATATTCATAGCTAGTATTTAGTAGGCACGGATCGACAAGATTATTGTTGATCATTTCCGCGCATCATACACGGCTGGCAGGTCGCGTAGATGTCCATATAAGCTCAGATGAGTCTGAGGCCTTTTTCGAAAAATACAACTATCCATGGATGGACATAGATTGTACAAATCCATCCGACCACCGGTGGACCTTTTAGAGAATTTATAATTTTATATAAATTATTATATAAATTCTTATATAATTCTTATATAAATTCTATATAAATTATTATTCTCAAACCGTTTAAAAATTAAAATTAAATCAAATTCCAAAATCAAATTCTATAATTCTATCATTATAAAATTTACATTATATAAATTCAAGTTATTTTTATAATAATAATACATTAATAATCAGTTAATAGTTAATTTTATATAATTTCTGTATAAATTTTATAAATTTTATACAAGGTTCATTTAAGAGATCTCCGAGTCTATCTGAGCTCAGATAGACGTTCACTCAACCTGTAGACGCCATGATACATACATATACATCAACATAAAGACCAATTCCCTCGTTTCAATACCAACAGAATAGTGAGACAATCATGAAGGTGACGATCAGGAATTTTAAAATTACGGGCGCAAAGATATGAGACTATGGATATGACATTTATATACGAATCTCACATAATGTAACATGCAGTGCAGTTGAAACGTTTGAGTGAATAATTTTTGAACGCAAGATACATTCACGATAATATAATCACGTAAATTTAGTTGCTAGCTCTTCTAAAAGAAAAGTTCATGAATTTGTCCATACATATGCGGATCTCGAATTAATAACACTCCTCGATCGTTCAAGACCGAATTAGCATTTACTGGGTATCTTATAATCAATATACACCCAGAACGCCATTCTCCTTCCGTAACCTAATGCCATGTTCAACGTTTCCCTGAGGGTGTCCATCTGGTCCGTAGGCTAGATTTTGCTTTCACGGTCCCAGGAGTCCTGATGCCAAAAGTATCATTATTACCCTTTCCTGAACCACCAACACGACTCCACAAGCGTTCAGCAGCTGGTGTCAGACCGCCTGAACCTACTCTAGGACTGCTGGGAAATTTGGGCACAGGGGTCATCTCAACCTTGCCAGTCATGCCAATTTTGGCAGATGTACGTTTACTTCTGGCGGTTTTATCAACCATTCTATGATGTAGATCCTCCCGCCTGCTTTGTTCTTTTATTATAAATGGATTTTTAGTAGTTTCGCCTGGGCCAAGGTCGATAATTGGAGAAGGGGTATATGGTTCATCCTCTGGCTCATCGTCTACAAATGCATAGCCGTTTACACGCGGGGTTTCGCTTCCATTAAATCCAGATTCTGAATCCGCGACTCGACGCTTTCCAACTATCGCATCTCTTTACTGCAGACATTGACGGCGACGCAGGTATGTTGGTTTCCTCTTGGAGCACAAG
Organism: Monilinia fructigena; assembly: GCA_003260565.1. NCBI lineage: Eukaryota > Fungi > Ascomycota > Leotiomycetes > Helotiales > Sclerotiniaceae > Monilinia > Monilinia fructigena. Next base: position 489,208 of record QKRW01000025.1, read on the forward strand.
ATCTGGCAATCTTGTATTGGAATATGCTACAGCCTTTGGGGCAGCTCTTGACTCAATTTGTGCTCTCTGTGCTACAGTTTCAATAGAATCTTCTACACTGTCGGGTCGAAACATTAATCCGTTGTTTGGTTTGGACTTCCAGGAATCGGGTTGGGCTGGCCGTTCTGCTACATCTCGAATTGCGAGTCTATTCCTTTTTCCCGCCATCATCTTCCAGCGATTCTCTTGACTGTAGAAGCTTCGTTTCAACCTCCTTCTGCTTTAACATCATATTTGATGCAACCTTATTTCCAGTCCACATCCAAGCATATTTTTCAGCACGTTCTGGTTTTGTTTGTCCAACAACTTATAGAAGCTTTCGTTATCTTCGCTGGTATATAACGATTGGAATTTTGGTGAGGCTCATATTTGTATCTACTTGAACTTTGGGGGTCTGAGTTATATCCGATGCCATTGACATAGGAGTATCTCCAGCGAATCCCCAGGTGTTTCCGAGGCTCGAGAGGGTGTCTGAATAGATGTACCACGCCTTTCCAATGCGTCTTCCTGGAGTCATAACATGTCGAAGCCTACGTTCCGCACTTGTGATCCAGGCTCCATCCTTTGAGTCAAGCGCATCGAGATATTCTTGTTTCGTTTCTGTTTCGAGTAATCCTGGAAAGAAATCTCGAGCAATGATTTCTGATATGGCATCGGTATATTCGTTTCATCAATAACATTCTTTGGTCGTTTTATGCGTTTTGGAGGTGGTGGCATTAAAGCACTTTCATTTGCGCGTTTTGTGAGAGATGTTGAAGTAGAGGTTTGAAGTTGATGAAGTTGATTTGATGGTATCAAATCCATTGTTGCAGATATGTGTGTCAACTTTCGATTCAGTTTCAATAATGGATGTTTGTTACCGTATCGTATCTGCTGAAATCGTCGCTTAGTTGTATGGCAGGTTTCCTATTAGCTAGCTACCTACCTAGTGGCTTGATATGAGGTAACAGTTGAATAGTTGTGTTAAATTTGTTTGAGTGAAATGATGGGTTGGATGCTATACAAAGCTATCTGTCTTTTCTTACCTCTTCAAGTACTTTCCTTTCCATACAAATGCGATAGGACATCTGATGAGATGACCGGAAATGGAACATCAGATTATCCGAACCGATAAATTAGGTAAGCGCATGCAGGGATTCAAAAACCTAAGATATCGAAATGTTCCACTGCCACAAGGATAATTATTCCGTACATTTCTGGATTCCCGAAGGAATATCTACTTGGGGGACGGGACCTTTTGAACGTACAAAAGTGCAAAAGTACAATCTTCAAACTCACTTCTTTGTTTTGTATTCGATATTTGTAAGTGTTACCATATAATCCAACCTTCACAGGATTTCGTACCGAGAATTCCTACTAACAATAAGTCATCAATACCAATAGGATTTCTTTCTTATCAATATTCTTCCCCTCCATAACCCCGCATTCACTTTGTACCAAAACTTTTCCCATATCGGTATATCGGTATTGACAAAAATGACCTCGCGGGAAGAAGAGGCAGTTGCGTTGAAGAATGAAGGAAACAAAGCTTTTGCTGCTCATGACTGGCTTGGGGCGATCGATTTATATACCAAGGCAATAGAACTCGACGACCAAAAGCCTACATACTATTCAAATAGAGCTCAGGTACTTTCAGGTGTACTCAAACTTCAAACTGCTCGTGTGACTGACAACTTTTTGAGGCAAACATCAAATCTGAAGCTTATGGATCTGCAATCGTCGATGCTACGAAAGCCATTGAACTTGACCCAAACTTTGTAAAGGTGTGTTGGGACACAGCTTATTACTTGATGACTTTTACTTTACCTTGGGATCAAAAATCTAACCACTCACTCGCGGCATACTATCGTCGAGCTGTTGCATACACCGCGATCCTCAAATCCAAAGATGCCCTTAAAGATTTCAAGACTGTTGTTAGAAAAGCACCGAATGACAAAGATGCGAAGCTCAGGTTGGCAGAATGCGAGAAGATTGTCAAGAGGATTGAGTTCTTCCGAGCCATCGAAGTCGGAGATCCACCATCTGCATCTGAAGGCCTCAATCTTGATGATATGATCGTCAAGGATTACGACGGTGTAAAGTTAGGCAACGAAATGACCACCGAGTTCATCAATGATATGCTGGAACGCTTTAAAAATGGCAAGAAAATACATCAGAAATATGTCTATCAAATTGTTATGGCAGTACAAAAGATTGTGTACGATGAACCAACGATGGTAGAAATGGAGATTGAAAGCGATACACAGTTGACCGTTTGTGGAGATACACATGGTAAATGATCTCCAGTTTCGTCAACGTTCTTAGCTAACGTTAAGTGCCAGGTCAATTCTTTGATCTCGTGGAGCTTTTCAGACTTAACGGTCTACCCACTGAAAAGCATTATTACTTGTTCAATGGCGATTTTGTTGATAGAGGTTCTTGGTCAACTGAGATTGCACTCCTTTTATATGCATATAAATGGTTACGTCCATCAGCATTCTTTATCAATAGAGGAAATCACGAGACTGATGATATGAATCGCGTTTATGGGTTTGAGGGCGAATGCAAAGCAAAGTACAATGGTAAGTTATCTTCTTAGATTACGCAAAGCTCAATCTCTAGGAAAATGACCGCTAATCCTTGGTAGAACGTACTTTCAAGCTGTTCTCAGAAAGTTTTTCAGCTTTGCCTCTAGCAACTCTCATTGGCAAGAAATATCTCGTACTTCATGGAGGTTTATTCTCAGATGACAAGATTACATTAGATGACATTCGAGCTTTGAATAGACACAATCAACGCCAGCCAGGTCAGGCAGGATTAATGATGGAGATGTTATGGACTGATCCACAAAAAGAGCCAGGTCGTGGCCCAAGTAAACGTGGCGTGGGTATGCAATTCGGACCAGACATCACGAGGAGGTTTTGTGAGAACAATGGGCTCGAAGCCATCATTCGTAGTCACGAAGTACGAATGGAAGGTTATGAGGAAGAGCATGATGGAAAGTGTATCACTGGTATGTCAATTCTAATCTGGAGTATTCTACATCACAACTAAATCATTCTAGTTTTCTCGGCGCCTAGGTATTGCGATAGCACCGAAAATAAGGGTGCCTATATCAACATCGGACCTGATTATAAATTGGATTTCCACAAGTTTGATGCAGTACCCCATCCTAACATCAAGCCTATGGTACGTATTCATCAAAATCCGACACAATTCCTGCTAACTCATAAATAGGCATACGCCCAAAATTCTCCTTTGTCGATGATGTAGATGAAAGAAGTATGAGATATGCCAAGTAATAATTTTGGAGCATTCCTAGAAAGTTGGATCTATCCCATCTCATTACATCTATCAAGATAGCGGGCGTTCCGTGGGGAAATATATTGCAAAGAATTTGACCTTGTACAATAGAAGTGATATCCTAGCATATTTCAGCGCACCGCTTCAATGATGCCCAAGCGAGAATGTATTTGTTCAAAATAGCCTAAAACTTAAGCAAATAATAACTTCATTTGGAATCTCCATCATGTGTGAGATATATACAGTTGAGAAGATGATGTAATGTTACCTACCGAGAGGTTATCCATCTGGAATCGTTATTGATAGGATTATATAATCTCGCCTTCATGTCTCCACCTCCTTACATCCAAGAATCTAGCCATATCTTTTTTTCCCAGCTCTAACTTCTCATCTGTCCATAAAACTCGAGTAGAATTAACGGACGGGTATACTATATATATTGGATTTGGATGCTAGGTTGGAAAATGGAATATGGTAGAGATCCCAAAAGTTGATCCTTATTCTCCCCGTCATCCATCACATCACATCACATCACACCAAGCTAAAGCTACTACATCATCTGGCTCGCATTCTTCCCTATTACCATATAATCAGATGCCAAGTGACCCATAACTAGATATTCCTCAATGAGTCATGAGTATAACAGTAGTATAGATATACGAGTAGATATAGATAATTGTAATTCAATCCTATATACATATGATATAATGTAATATAATATAACAAACAGAATACAACAGAACAGAAAAGAACGGAGCAGCATGTTATTCCCCACTTAGACTTAGACTCAGGCTCGGGTAAGTTATATAGGAACATTATCATACATCTCCTATACTTTTTGGTATGTTGAACGTTTTTTGGAAAACAGGATTTTGGTCATGGAGTTGTTGTGGTGGGGGATAGAGATGTAAGTTTATGGGTTGAAGAGCAGGGGAAGGGGTTGTGGATGTGGATGTGGATTGGTGAACCCACCCCCTTTTTATTTCGCGTATAATGAGTATACCTGTGTAGCGTTGTATCATGTTTGCGGATTCTGTATTGTGCTGTACTGTACTGTACTTATTTACTTACTGTATCTTGCGAATGAACTGTCTTGAATTCCTGGCTGCCTAACTCTTTCCAAGTATTTTCTCGTATCACAGTTCTATCACCCTCCTGGTTTTTGAGATTATGGTTGGGGTTGGGGTTGGTGTAATTTCCTGTTTTGTGTTGGGATTTGGGATGACTTTTTATTGGTTTTCTTTCGTGTGATAGAGTTTATGCGGAGACGTAGCAAAGTGAGGGGACAACGCCATATGGAATTCGTACTTGTTTCAACGAGTGATTACTATAGAATGTGGTTAAATCATTGGTATTCTTTTAACTTTTGATCGCATCTATGTGTATCCAATATCATGATCTAAGAGATGGTCTTCTCGACCAATGTGATTCCGTATTTCTTCAACTCCTCCATCAATGGGTCGTTGATCTTGCTGGTCATAGGTGCAAGAATACCCTTCTCGCTGATTGTTCCATCAAGAACTTGCTTGACAGCAACACCACATGGTACACCGACCAATTTGGCCATGGCGGAGTAACCCTTTGGATCACCGTATTCAACCAATGTGGATGTACGAGTCTCCTTCTTTCCATCCTTGTGTTCAATCTCGAACTTGTGTTGCAACATAACCAAGTCACGCTCACCCTCCTCGAATTGCATCTTCTTCTCGAGGGTAGCACAGAGAGTATCGAGAGGGTTACCACGGGGAATGATCTTCTCGTCGGAGAAGATACCGACCCAGTTAAGACCATTCAAGATACGTTCCTTCTCCTCGGTGCTCTCGAACTTTGCCTTGGAAGCAATGGCCCACTTCAAATCATCCTCAGAGCTTGATGAAGCTGAAAGAACCTTTTGTGTGGCCTCTTTCCAGGAAATTGGCTCGGTGAATCCTTGGTCTTCATCACTCAAGAATCCCATATCAACCAGAACACGGATGAATTCTGGGAAACCTTGGTATCTCAAAGTACCTCTGATGATAGTTTGGGCTTCTGGGATGTTGTAACGCTCCTTGTAAGGAGTAGAGTCTCTGTTTTGGGTAGGCGACAAATGCGTATCCTGGGTAGATGAAATATGGCTTGGCAGTACCCATCAACTCTGGGCCAGCAACCTCAACAACATTTCCATCTCTGTAGAATTTTGCAGCATTTCTCAATGCCAACAAGACACCACGCGAGGACCATGAAAACTTGTAACCAAGAGGGTTGTCTGAATCCTCTGGAGATGGAAGACCTCCACAGTATATGACAAGAAAGAAGTGATCTTTCCACCAGCCTTGTGAACCTCCTCAATAGTCTTCACAGCATACAAGTGATCGATTCCAGGGTCCAAACCAATCTCGTTCATAACTGTGATACCGGCATTCTTGGCTTCCTCATCCAACTCTAGCATTGCTGGGGAAACGTAACTGGTTGTAACGACATTCTTCTTGTTTCGGATAGCAGATTTGATAACGGTAGCGTGAAAGGTATATGGGATCAAACTAATGACCAAATCGTTCTTGGCAACTTCAGCATCGAGAGCTTTATCGTCTGTAACATCGAGGGAGATTGGGTGAGCATTCTTTACGCCCTCAGAGAGCTTCTTGGCACTCTCGAGAGTTCTGCATGCTAGATAGATACGAGTCAGTCTTAAATTGAGAACATGAATTGTGGTTAATATTTACCAACAGAAACTTGAATTCCTGCTTCACTAAGGATATCCAAGGTTGGGCGTGTAACAAAGCCCGCACCGAGCATAAGAACTTTCCTAGGTTGAGATGTTAGAATGTGAATTGAGAGTTGAGGTATATTGAGATTGTCGACGATGATAAACTCACTTTGTCTCAAATCCAGCCATGATGTCTTGTTCAATTGAATTGGATAATTCAATAATCACAAGAAATTTGTAAATATAAATATCAAATAAAAGCTTGAAACTTCACCGGACGACTCATACGGACGGGTGGTGGGATAAATTCCTTGGTGGGGTTGAATTGATCCGGTAATCGGCCAATGTATAAAGCTGGAGGGATCTAGAAAGGTATATAATATAGATTTAGTAATTTTAATAAAAGGATATAAATTCGATCATAGATCAAATAGAGATTTACATAAAGTACATTTAAAGTATCCATGGGTATATTTTAAGTTTATTAGTTGATTTATTCTAAGATCCTATTTAATAAAGAATAAAAGTATTAAATTTTCTTTGTTTTATTATAAGATATATTAATGAGATCTCTAGTATTTATATAATAATTGTGATTTGTATTTTTTGAATTTATAAATAACCTTTAGTTGAATTTCTCTTCGAGAACTTATGTATTTATATCTATATCTGTACTTATATTTATGTTTATATCTATGTTTATATTTGTATCTATATCTATGTTTGTATTATTATATCTATATCTATATATTATTATATTATATCTATTATATCTATTATATCTATTATATCTATTATATCTATTATATATATTATATCTATTATATCTATTATATCTATTATATCTATTATATCTATTATATCTATTATATCTATTATATCTATTATATCTATTATATCTATTATATCTATTATATCTATTATATCTATATATCTATATCTATATCTATATTTACCCTTACGTACTAGGATTATACAGTCTCCCCTAAGTAAGTGTTATATGATGGGCCCCTCTATTTGGCTTCACCTGAATGGCTGAAATCGCTTGCGCTAGCCAGATTTTGGTCTTTTAGCCAGTCCAGGGACGCATTTAGCAAGTTTTTATCCTTGCTTTGTGGAAAAATCGAAGTCGAATGATAAATTCTACTTCTTAGATTTATATGGACCGACCCATATTTTAACATTTATTTAGGGGGGGACTGTATATATCATCGTAGCAATGAGGTCAAGGATATAAATGTCCCGCACTAGCCTATTATAGACACTAGCCCATCCTCAAAACTTACTTAGCGTCATTTGTAAAGAACACTTTTCAAAAGTCGCGAAAGCTCTTTTCATTCTTTTGTCTTTTTCTTTCCTCAACCGCAAAGCTTTCAAAGCTTCGTCGACAAAATTTTCAATTACTTAAACATCTTCAATACCGTACTGTAATCATGTCGGCGATGGATGTTTTCTGGGCAGCTCCTCCTATTTCAAGGTATGCTCAATATTATCTGCGATAAAAACGCGACGACAATTAATGCATACTGATGCTGATGATAGTGTTTTAGGACTTTGGCTGCTGCTACTTTGAGTCTTTCAATTTTGGTCTATACTCATCTCTTACCTGGGTATTATGTTGTGTTCTGGCTTCAGTCAATACTTCAATTCCCGCCTCAATTATGGCGACTCTTGACTTCATTTCTCATTACCGGCGCAGATTTGGGTATCCTTTTCGACACATACTTTCGTAAGGCTAGAAGGATCGCAATACAATCAGGATAGATTGGCTTACATGGGAACAACAGTATACACTTATGGAAGCAAGCTTGAAACAGCTTCGCCGAAATTCTCTCAACCAGGAGATTTCTTTACATATGTATTGTTTGTTTGTACCGTGATCTTGGTAGGCATACTTTTTTTCTTTTTTTCGTTTTCTTTGTCCTTCACACTCCACCTCTATACTGCCCGTTGAGTGCAATTCTCTCAGCTACAACGGTTCCTAAAACGAGGAAGATTACCCCTGCATCTTGACTGGTCCGACATTCGCAAAACAACAAATAGGATCAGCCAAGGTGTAGGCATGGTGGGAAGTTCCTATGAGAAAACTCGTGTTGATTCCTCAACTTAACTCGGGTGGTTGTGGCTCCCTACATTTCAAGTCATTATCATTGAGATGTTAATACTTGGTGTTTCTATTTCAAGAGATACCTTGTAAAATCTCATCTAACAAATGCGCAGGGATTGAATGTGTTCATAACTGGCGGAGTAATCTTTACTTCAGCATTGATGTTGGCTTTCACATATACATCAACACAAGATGACCGTGGTATGAAAGCTACCTTGTTCGTCATCACCATACCAGCCCAATGGATGCCATATGCCATGCTTCTCATGACATTTGTTATGACAGGTCCTGGTCAAGCAAAGATTCAAGCTACAGGACTTGTTGCCGCACATCTGCATGATTTCTTGACAAGAATCTGGCCTACTTTTGGCGGTGGAAGAAATTTCCTTCAAACACCAGGATTCATCAAGAGAGCTTTTCAATCAACTGAAGCTACCACTACTGACAGAAGTTATGGTACTGCAGTCACACCTGCACAAAGATCTGCAGGCTCTGGCACTGGCTCATCTGGCAGTGTTCTTCCTGAATCATGGAAGAGTCGTGGATCAGGACATAGATTAGGAGGTGATTGATTGATTTTTATCGGTCACATTGTATAATAGATGGTTTCATGCGATGGCGCTGGGTGTCAATTGAGAATAATATTATTAGCCTTTGGCATCATGATATATACTTTGTTCTTTTCACTAAACATTTGTGATACCTCTGAAATTAAGTCAATATACATGGGGTTTCCACCTTGATAGTCGCCCTTAAAGCAGCAGTTGAATCAACCACAGCCACACCAAGACTCGCCACTACACCTCTTCCTTCCCATCTCATAATCAATCAAACACAGCTGATGAACAAAAGACATCCATCATTATAACCCCGACTCCAACCCTTTACACACAAAACTTGGCGATTAATATCATCATCAAATTTCTTTCCTATCATCTCAACCTTTACCCTCCTCCATCTCAAGTTTCAATATCTCTTCTTCGGCAAGTATCATGGCCTGTATCATGAATCTACAAACTTGAAACTCCTGTCATCGTTGATCTTTCATTGATTTTTTGGTGCTGGTGTTGAGGGGGATGGGGATGTGAATGGGAAGGAGAATGATCTCGAGAAGGCGCGATTAGATTTCCTCATCTTCAATCCGAATAATTTTTCTTATTAACCTTACTTCCTTCCTACCGCCTATGAACACAAAAGGTAAATACTAGGTAGGTAGGTAGGTAGGTAATGTATACAACTTCATAGTAGAATAGGTTATAGTTGGGAGGAGTAATTCCTTTTGGATTATGAGAAATTATTGGAAGGAATATATGCTATTGGGGGATTATGGAAGGAGTTGAGGATTTCGATTTGGCGTTTGTTTTGGGAGGTTTGTTTGTGTATGTATGTATGTATGTATGTATGTATGTATGTATGTATGTATGTATGTATGTATGTATGTATACGTATAGGGGACGGGAGAAGTTTCTTGTTGTGCGTTATATAGAGTATTTGATGGGTAGGCATATTGACAGAGAACTGAGGGAGAGGGAGTTACTGGATGATTTTGAGAGACGTTTGTTTTTGCATCCTAGTGTTTGAGTTTATTTTGGGGATTTGGAAAACGGGGTTTCGTGGGGAAGATGGAGAGGATGGGGAGGGCTGTGGGTGAGTTGGATAGAGATGAAAATGAAGATAAATATGGCTGGGGATCACTAGTTAACATTGGGTATGTGGGCAGTGGTTGGGAGTTTTGGCGGTGTGAAGGTTAACTTATTGGGGAATTTCTTTCTTCCTAAATCGGGCTGGAAATTGGCATTGTGTTTCAGGGCTAACTTCATATGCTGATAGTTCTGTATATTCGGTTTTTCATCTAGGGGTTAGCTATAAGGTGTTCTGGTCTCGACTCTCGAGTATTCTAAAGGTTTTCCAGAGCAGAGCTGAGCTGAGCTAGATGTGGATGGTGTGGGTTTAGTTAGATCAGGGTATTTATAGTTTGAGAGATGAGTGGCTTCAGAGCTGCTATGATGAGACATCTATAACGGCTGCATTGTGTATGGATTTGAAGATTAACGAGCGGGGTGGCAGAAAAGAAAAAGGAGAGGAGGGGTCAAAGTGGAAGCTCGGTTCATGGGTATGGAGAATGGAACACATCTAAATGAGATGTTAAATATTTGGGATGGAGGCACCAAAAAAGATTATGAGGATATTGAAAAGTGTGGGAGATGCGGATGAGGATTGAATTGCTGCTGGATGTTTGTTCATGTGCTAGTTCAAATCTTTTGAGAAGTTGTCATTCGCCGATGGCAGTGAGCACTAAGGCATATGACGATTCTGAAATATAAGCAGCAATAAAAGTCAAAGGCTGGAAAATAACAATAGTCAATGTCAAGTAAATGACGGCGAGCACATATGTGAAAATCGGGGGATGCTAAGTTGGAATTCAATATATAATTACAAACTAATCTTGAACTTCCAAGACCTCACGCATCCCTACAACCTCCATGCCACCCTCTGCATTTAACCTTATCAAACTCACAGCAACCCCGCAACATATTCCCAAGATAGGGTATTTTGCTTCGCCGGTCCTAAACCACTATCTCACACTCTGAGAGACCTTGATATGCAATTCGTGAGCCCGTTACCTCGCTTAAGATTATGGTTTTTTGCGAAATAAAAAGTGAACCAATCTACTACACACTACATGTCAAAGATTCCCTCATGCACGCTACGTTTGCGTATCATCTTAGATTAAAAGTTATATAGCCCTTCTTCTCGCATTTCATTTTCTTCATAAATTTTCGAGTAATATATGGAAGAGAGAGTCAAGATATGATAGCTGAAAGCTCTTGTAGATATATTGTAGGTATAGATTGTTAGGGTTACTGTGTCTTATTGTGGAAGTAATGACGCGGAGAGGGAAGTAATTTTGATTCTGATATAGATGATAGGTGAATTGATGTGGAGAAAGTGAGAATAGGTTTTGTATAATGATGAGGTTGATTGTAGGTGACAACAGAGAATCTAGGATCATTTTCATTGTGTAGAAACAATAAGATAATTGAACAGATGAAAGAAAAGTCTTGAATCAACCTTTCCCCAACCTTTCCTAGATGCTGAAAATGGATATAGATCCAACGCTGTCGGTGATTTCCTCGCTGTGGTGTTGCCTCGTATTCGGTTCCTTTCCAAAGAAAGACCAGGGATTTTACAGAGCTACTTATGCTTGAGACCTATGTTCATGCCTTGAAACTAGTCTACGTGCTGACTCCTTATTGTATCATCCTCAAGTGAATACATTAAGTACTATGAATAGCACGAATGAAGTGAAAAAGGATGTATGACGATATACATATGTGTGATATCTTGGCTATCTCGAGTCAGACGTTACAGAAAGTTGTATTGACCTTCTCCTGGCAGCGTACTGCGTTATCATACATTCAAAATTCCCATTGCATGAGAGAGACAGGGTGAAACTATGAGCCAGAGCTACCTCGAGATTCCTGATCTTCTTACAGTATCTCTCCCGAATCAACACTGGTAGGTAAGTAGATTTGAATTGATTCAAATTCAACACAGACAATAGTTGAACGAATTGAAAAAAGAAGTAACAGCATGACCTGAAAATAGCAAATACTGCTGCAAGTGACAATAAAAGGGTAGTTACCCAGCATTTGTGAATAACTTGTATGCAAAACCGGGAAAATTGGAAGTATTCTGACGTTTCTTATGACTCTCAGAAGGAAAGTTTGGAATTCCTGTTAGATGGTAATATTCTGATTTGACTGTGCTGTAGACAGCCTAGCGCTGTCTTCGAGAAGGCTTTTATATCTCGCCCCCATCCAGCATCCTTGTCAAGGTAGCTAGTTTCCAAGACAGTGAACGTGTTTACATTTTATCAGAGTGGAAATAACACTGCCACTTTTTCAACGAAGATGTTAAGTTGTTTCGAATCAAGACGTATATAGCCCCCTAATTTTTGCCGGTGTTCTTCAGGTCATCAAATGAAGAAACTTGCACTTATCCTACTATGTTTCCAATGGGAAGAGATGACGAATGGTTGATTTTTGAAAGTACCCAGAGAATATCTTTCTGGATGTTCGAAATTGGCCTTTGATGGCAGCATCAATGGCGGCAACAATATAGTTTTACCTTCAACTACTTAGATGATACCTTGATGTAAAAATAACGACAAAAATGCATTCGTATAGAATAATAATAGTCATAGTCTCATATATGAGAAGATAGAATATACATGAGAAAGTTTGACCAAACCCACAAAATTCCCTTAGGTAGTAGTAACTTTTTGCCGTCTCTATAGTTCAATGCCCAAACTCAATCTATTACAATATCATGCAGTGACTTAGGGCCCTGATACCTATATGCCTCTGCAATACAGTGCTATTATAATCTAATCTCATACTGCCTGAATCATCGAAAAATCTTCTTGTTTATATCCCGCCCAATAAGTCATATTAAATGAAACCTAGAAGTCATGAGGGCATGGTGACTGAATAGTAGCCAACGAAATCTCATATCGTCTACAGAAACAATAATTCATGAATAAACAGTCTCCACGCTGACTTTTATCAAACGCAAAATCTCGGAATGAGAATCTGGTTCCTTGGTATAGGACTTCTAGGTTCAGCAAAGAGCATATAACCGCCAGAGATGTTCGTTATCAGAACTCCAACACGTATGAAATCGCGAGGAGAAAGACATCGAATTTACCACCAAACTCGTAGTAAAGTAGTATCGTTTAAGATTGCGAGAGTGAAAATGTTTGGGATTTTGAATTGATTAGCTCAGAGCTAGTTCAATACAAAGTATTTAAAAAGGCGGCAAGAATGAATTGAAACAATGAATATGAAATCAGTGAGATTGCCGAATTACTGTCGGATGATAGTGATGATAATACATTCAAAACTTCACCACATATATTTGAATGTGAAAACAGGAGGGATTATTAAGTACTTTACAAATAAGGGTTGGCGTCCTTCAACAACATACACCATAGTTAGAATGCGTTTGCGAGTCCATTCGCAGACTTAGAATAGTGAGAAAATGCTGCTTGTTTTGCAAGAGCTATTCTAGCCGATTATATAGGTTGATAGCTTTGTGTGTTTCCATCTAGGAAGTCTTAGCGAGCTAGCACATTCGGTTGAGGCGAAATTTTAGATGTGAATGGAAATCAAGGCATTTTCAATTCACTTGTAACTGATATAATTCCATGGTTTGTAGTGAAAGTCGTGTATTTGCAAAAATATCAAGTACCACCAAGTAGAGCGATCTAATCCCTCCATTCACTTTTCAATCATGCTCGACTCAGTCAGAAGCAAATCTTTAAAAACTACTTCAATATTCACATGACATTCCTTACTGCCTCTGATTCGATACGGATACTAGTTCTTACATATCCACTCCACAGTTTCCACGTGGAAAATCAGTCTGCTTTATCGTCCAGAGAATAATATATTAAGACCTGATTCAAGCTCGAGTATATTTCAGTGTTGAGAGGTGAAGCTGTGTATAACATCAAGATACGCCGTATCACTGGATGGATGTCGATGATGATTAAAGATATGAAGAAGATAGAATGGATGTCCTTATCAATTATATATTGATGCCATAAGGGGGAGCTGACCATTCGAATTATCGTGCCTAGCAGCGCTGGAAGAAACTGGAAATTATATATAGCTATGTGATACTTCTCAAGTCGCAAAATTTAAATATGCTAGGAAACTTTTACGTGAAGTGGTTAGAAGTATACAATCGAACCAGGCGATGGTAACATTGGTCGGTTGGGAAAGAAAGAATATAAACCTCACTGGGCCTATTATTACCAGATTTGCGGATTAAAAACATGTAAAAACAAAAGAATAACAAGGAAAACTTCAAACCGTTCTGACATTCAAGATTACTGACGAACACTTATTCGAACGCATAGCACCCTTCTCCCGAACCACCGAATCACAATCTTCAACTCCCACAGCCCTTCCAAAACAATAATCACCAAACCCAATCTAGTAATTCATCATCCGCCCCTTAGCCGAATTTATCAGATTTATCACATCTCATAATCTCTCTTCAAAATTTGTTGCACATCGTACCGAAACCCGCGCCGAGCCGACTCGCTTGAGACGCCCACTCTCCAATTCCCGCCTCCAAAATTTGGCGTTCCACGTACCGAGTTCCGAAATGCGAGTACCGTGTTACATTCCACAAAGGAACTAAATGGGATAAAACATACCGAGTCATGAAATTGGGGCCGAAGCCCGAGCTGACCCGCAGATTTTCAGATGGGCAACAGAATTATGAGAAGGGAGTTTAAGGGAGGGCATTGGTTGAGAGTCGGAGATTTCGAGTTTGTATACATGAAGGTACCGAGTTGTCAGCATTATTGGACTCAGGTGTCTTCTGAGCATTGTTGTATTTGAAGGGTTTTTAGTTGTTTTCGATGAATAATTGGTATTTTGGATAGAAATGGAGAATGATCAATACGGGCATTGAATAGCTCATAGTGACATTCAATTGGAGAATTCAATGGCTTTAGTTGAAGCTAGACTTTGTTCTCCTCAGCTGAATAGTAATTGCAGTGACATAAAGTGACTGATTGATCGACCTGTTTGGCCTTAGGATATTTGAATTGGACTCATACTGAGCCAGACAGAATGATGTTGAACGAAACAGCTGCTTTCCAGTCTTGTCTAGTCATTTTGTTCTCTCTGCCGCTTTTCAACAATGCATTCAAGAGGCAATAAAAGGTGAGAGAGTTCGTAAGTTTTGTGGTGTCACGGTGACCGGCATTTCGACGCTTGTAAGGTTAGGAGCAGCTCAAACTTGACTTCTTGACTTGAAAGTTTGCAATTTGTCAATTGTTAGAGTGAAATTGATAGCAAACTTTCTAAGTATCAGTACTCAAATTATATTGAGCTAAGGAAAAATCAAATTGACAACTAACAAATGTAATTGTGAGCTTCCCCATATCGACATTCTGAATTATCCTAATGGAGCTAATTGTGCTAATTGTCAACAAATCTGATTTATAGAGAAGCCTAAAAGCCATTGATCAGTTCCGACGGCTAGTGTTTACAGAAGAATGATCGGTTAACTTATGTCGGTATCCTAATCAGATTCGGTTGACCTTGGTTGAGAAACAATCTTTGCTCTGGGAAGTTCATCTGTATCAACGACCAGAAGTTCTTCTTCTCCTCGTCCAAGGATTCCATATACCTTAACTTCACCGCCTTCGATACCTATGATTGAACTTGTCCCTGCATAAGTTGCTTCACCCTCAGTTCCACATCGATTAGCGAGAATGATGATGATTTCTCCAGTAGTCTCAGCTCGAAGAATCGGTTCCAATCTAGTTATCCAGTATGAGATTGTGTCCATGTCAGGTTCTTTTGGTAATCGATTGTAAGACTCAGCATCTTCTCTTGTAAGCCAAGCCATTGATAAGATAACCAGATTGGCGTTGTTGCGGAGTATGTGACGGGCAAATTCACAAGTAGTCCATGGAGCTTCAAATTTGTATGGATTTAGGTCCATACCTACGAGATATGAGAGTCAGTGATTCGTTTTATGTTAGGAATATTTTGAAGCAACCAAAGAAAATGGTCACTGAATTCCGCTTCGTCACTTACAGATTCCCATGGCTACATTTCCCAGTCCATCAATCTTTCCGTTATAGAAACCAGGCCCTTCATGAGCCCACTTCTCATCCGTATAGTAGAGGAATGATTTCCGATAGTTAGCAATAGCCTTGCCTTCTTTATTCACTGTAACCGTAGAGTTATAGTACTCAGGTTCTGCTGATTCACTTGAAGAATTAACCTTTTCCGGATAGCCAGCTGTTACTATACAATTATGCTTAAGAGCTATTGTTCGTGCCCAGAAGAAGGTTTTACCGGAACTAGTTGGCTCGAGATAAGGAGTAATATGCTCCAACGAAGAGAAGTTATACCCTAACAGTAAAGAGTGAGCCTGAAACAAATATTGACGGGGAATTATGGAAGGGAGGATTTACCTGAAAAGGCCATCTCAGGAAGAACTAATAAATCGATGTCTTCCAGGTTTGCTTTACTGAGTATTGCATTTGCCCGAGTAAAGTTATTCTCAACATCTCCAACCTATATCCTAGTATTAATTCAATTTAACAGGCATAAACTGAGGAACTTACTTGAGGAGAGAATTGTAAGCACGCAATTTTCATGACTGTGACTTGTCTATGACTTAGGCGTGGTACGTTCGGAGTATGAATATTGAAAAGCACTACGTATACAGGAAGAAGGTATACGTAGTTGACAGGTATATGGACAAGTTGAAATGTCTAGCACTCAGCCGGTGAACCCGCGTCTTGAAATTAATGGATCAATAAAGTCAGTTAATTGAAAACTATCAGACCTTGGACTGTTGAAATCTGGTCAATCGAAATATCCAAAGATGTGTAATTTCAACGTTCACCCCTAATACCACGTTCTCAAAACGTTTGACTGGTTAAGAGCTTCTTTCTCCTGCCATGAAGCTTTGTATATTTATGAACAAGCAACAATGGAATTCTAAAGTAGCTGTTGCTCTCGCTCTCTCTCTCTCTCTCTCTATATATGGAAGCTGTTGAGTACAAAGTTGTATATTGGAATGAAATGTTTTGGGTGTGTAATTAACGTGAGGGGAACATGCATATGTAATCAATGGTCACATCAAAGCTTTTAATTGGCTTTGCATGACGACAGGGGTGGCTTGATCATCAATAGATATGTGCTTAGGGAATGATTAATGCGGTTAACGCCATTCACTCAACCTTTCCTCCGTTTCTTCCCAGCTCTGTTTGATACATATTCCAACCTTGAAGGAGCTTAACAATGTCTAGTAACCTCTAAAAGATACAATTCTGTTAGAGGTCCTCATCAAAGATGATATTTATTGTCCATGTTATGAACTTCTAATATTCTGGCCACAGTTTCTCAAGTCTACACTATCCTACTTCATTCGATGAAGACCATGAGAAAAGGAATCTTGTTGGGTACTCAACAAGGCTTACGTGGAATTTGATGTTTTACATAGCAGTATCAAATTTTCAGCAGCGTAAAGTACAAACTGGGTCAAAGTAGTTCGATCAATACTTAGAATATTCTCAGATCAGGAAAGCCATTACTGAGTCCCGAACGAAGGGCTGCTTTCGCCATGCTTATATGGTTTATTTCCCCCCCTTTTTTCATAGAGCTTAGAACCATTTCTTATATCAGATACAGTGGTAAAGTTACCTGCTGAGTATTTCCATATGGTCGATAGAACTGAATGTTTCTCCGTTATGGTAACCTTACAATGTCATCGGCGAATCTTCTGGGGAAAGCCGCATGCAGGTGGTAAATTAGACTGGTGGCACACCCGTGGCAGTTGCTCTGAAGACTACATGGCTAGGGCAACGGTGTTTTACCCTAAAATATTCTATAAGACTAAGAGGCCAATTCATAATGCTACATGTTCACGGAAACAGATCTCTGAGGTAACTGAATTGGCGGTTAATCAATATCTCATTTATCACTCCCGGATATCTATCAATGCTCTAAGATGATAATTCATAGAACGGATAGTATATTACCGCACACCAAAAGCTATTCGTTCAATCCTTAGCTTGAATTACCCTCCCCTTCACTCGCAAAACACAATTTCTGTTGGATAGTTCCTACATATAGGCTCGGGGCAACCTCCTCTATGATACAGTTGAATATTATTCCATCGAATATTTTATAGATGTAATTCAATCGTTCTTGTCCAATTAATAGTTATACCTCTCTATAGATTCTTCTGTATGAAATATAAATAATGAAAAGGCTAAAAGTGATCAGAGGGCCCAGATGAACCCTAGGCAGATTCCTACTATGTCCTCATTCTATACTCCCACATCTTTTTGATAACTGATCTGCCCCCTCGCCAAGTATTTACCTCAGCTTTCATGGTCTGATACTATCACTATCACTGAGCCTTAGCTATATGCATGAAGTATATCTTTTATGAAATTTTGTCCTCTGATTTAGACTCATAAATATTTCCCTCCATTTTTAATTCCTGGATTCGACGATTCTAAGTTAATATATATGTTGGAACTGCCCCATTATTGAAACCTTGGTTGATTGGCGCAGATGTTCGACATGGCGGGCTGAGTCTTAAGCTTCCAAGGTTGTGAAGATCACTATACCTTAGCTATATACCACTTGATCTTTTATATCTAGTGCTTATGTAAGTTATGTTGCATTTGCATCCACCTCCAGCTCACTCATCGTCCTGTTACTGTAGACACGCACGAGTGATCTAGAGTATAGTGCCCCATTGCTTTTGCATCTTCAAACTTGGCTACTATAAAGTAGAAACAGGGCTTCGATACTTGATACCAGAAACTCATGACAGTTTTAGAAAAAGAGCCAGTAGTTCTTTGAGCTAATTGATATATGCTCTTTCGAGTGTATCAATTTTAGTTTTGATCACAATGTATAAAGAGCAAGGCTTATCTGTACCCCTATTTCATAGCATTTATCTCGTCCGACTGGTGTCATATAATATGTTGTCTTCTTGTTTCTGCTGTTTGTTTTTGTATAACATTATACTTATCATAATTACCAAATTCCAAAAATTGGCAACTACATATCATCTTTCAGACTACTCAATACCGAGCTCACGTTGGGCGCTGGAAAAGACAAATATACTGAATTGTATTTTAATCAGAAGCCACGTTTAATCCTTATCAACTCGAGGCATCGATCACAAACATGTGGCCGAAATTCGGCACACACTTGCATTTCCCTCAACAGCCGTAAAAATATTCCTTTTACACCACAGGCCTGCCTAGTACTGAGTCTTGACTTCCATGGTATCAAGAGAATATAGTAGTTGGGATTCTGGCGAAAGAGAAGTGTATGATTTACTCGGTGGGATGGCTTTGCTTCTCCACCCGTTGTAGGTCGGAAAGACTTCAGTGGCATGGCACAGAATATGAATTGCTCTACTTGATGACTTTGTTTCTCACTCATGACCGTGAAATCTAGAAATAGACAAAAAGAGGGGATTTGGAAGGCTTGCATTCGCAAATATCGGATACAAAGTAAACCTGATAAGTAATGACTAAACAGAAGCGATTTCATGGAATAATGACCCAAAGAGAAAATGATGATAGTAATGCTCTATCAAATGTTGAAAAATACTGCCGAAATGCTGTCATCGGCCTCTATCAAATTCCTTTTCTAAGTCAATCAACTGCATTTTACCTGAAAACGGCGTCTGGAACTTCATATTTAGACTTTCCCTTAGCTGAGTTTGTGTGGGGTATGCTACATTGCCTTGCTGTAATTATCTACTAGTGAAAGTATTTAGCCACCTCTTCTGCCTCAATCACTGCTACCCTTTCATGAAGCCAAGTTCAAAGTGGGCTTTTGAATATTGCGGAGATTGGCAAATGATACATATATATTTGTATACAATTAAGAGAAAATTTGGATGAAAAGAGCCATGGAAGTATCCTTGTGGGGAGATATGGTAGAACATCTTGAAGATGCCTTGCCGACTCAATGAGGGATAGCAAATACAAGAACCCCGCTCTTCTGTCATTTTATTTATGTTGATTGCATATTCAAATAAGTATGAAAAGAGATCCGGGCGATAAATCTACCATAGGTACTTTTAGAGATTGGAATGTGGTATGCTTTGTGATAATTTTGTCCCCAAAATCTTCAACGCAGAATGGAAAATCAACGAGCCCATTGATGTGAATGTCTTATAACTTTACGCGTATCTTCCTTCAGGGAGAATTTATATTTATACTTCCATTACATACGCAAAAGATAGCACCTGATATTGCATAGTAGCTATATACATCGCTTTCTATTCACCGGGTAAAAGGTAGGAATCTGGCCACTTCTAGGTTTATGTATATGGGGATTCATCACTTACTCTTAAAAGTCAAGCATATACTAAAACTGGACCCCAATTTGTTTTAGAGCATCAACTGTTGCTGAATTAGTAGCTTGTAAAACCCAGAAATCGGGCTAAAGTATGACTATGATTCTTTTCGTGATCATGGTCCCTCGATATTCTGATTGAATACTACCGTGACTGTTGTCACAACAGGATACTGACTATCATTCCAGATTTTCAATGTCAGCGCATTAACTTCCCAACCAAATTGCGATATCGAACTGATATTATAAACTATCCTTCAGGTTTTAGTCTCATATAGCACTTTAACTCCAGGACTTTCAAGTAAAAAGAGTAGCCTATGGAAAAGAAAGCCACTTAATGTCTTTTATTCCCCCGTTTCCAATCACTCGGTATTTAATTGAAGAAACATATTCAACAACCTCAGATCAAACCCTGTGGTAAAGTTTGGGTGTTGCTAGGAAGCTTTGATCAATGGATTTTGCTATCCTTTCCTCCATTCACCATAAGTCCTATGGAATGGAGCTTCCCGTTGGACCTAGGATAACATATATATAATGAAAAGTATGGTTATTTTGGTTGTCATTTTCTTCATCTCTGATACGAACAGGGAATTGACAGTCAAGTATCACGAAGCTACCGTTGCTCTTCGAATCATCAGTTACTATTACCTTATAATCCTTACTCGGTTTTGTTTCTTTCGATTCCCCTTATTTGAGACTCTTAAATGTTTGCTTAGATGCTAGGCGAGTCCATTGGAAATTATTATGGAATCGACAAGTTCCTTTGGTGATAAGAATCGGGCCTTTATATAACATCACAGCGACTACTCTTGATACAGGCGAGTTGGATTTTCCTGGTTCTCATCTTTCTCCACTACCAATCTGAGAAAGTTCAATTGAAGCTCGTGAGAATGTTATTATAGTGACCATGTTTATCCAATTTATACGATTTCCTTTCTCCCAAGTTAAAACATGCATCTCTAGACAATCGCATAAATCACATTTCAGTTCACTCAAAAAGGAGTATATATCTCTTCAAATTATCCTCTATGCTTAGAATCAAATAGTATTTGTGGGTCGATGATGGACGACTTACGTTCAACCAAGTATCACTACTCTCAAGTCCTTTGACCAAGCTCTTTCTACACGTATATCAAGGGCTCTATCTAGTTTCTGCATGTATAATGGCCTTGCTCTTGTATTAGATGACTCCCGATTTTGTGGAAAGGATATACCCATCTTAGAAAACGCAAATTATACATTGTCGTTTTTTCATGCACTTATAGTTGTTGTCGAATCACCGAGACTCATCGTCATATCCACACTTACACTTTGAATACGGATTGCATTCACCCATATCGATCACACACACTTCAATTCTTGAGCAGATGCTTTGCCCATGAATATTGTGGCTTTCCAACTATTATCAAATACAACTTTCCGCTCATTACAGCCTTGGTTGGAATTTCAGATTTTTCTAACTTGACGGTCTACCTTACCTAGGTGTCGTGCGATGAGATATTTATAGCCATGGTTTCGGTTTCTAAATTGCAACACAGAGGTCCTGAGATAATAGAGAGTGGATTATATGTAGATTATATAATGGTATACTTGCTGGTGGTAAATTATCTCGTGGAATTTCTTTCTCATGTGTTAACAGTGGCGATAGCTCAAGATCAACCAATATAAGAGATGAAATCTCTACCTTGGCATCTTTTGGGGGAGAGGGGTGACTCGCGGGACTTTTTGCGCCAATGCAGTAAGCTTTGTACTGATGCGGATATGAGACTTGACAATTGAGTATCTTGCTGAGATTGAGAGCAAGCTTTATGAGGAAGTATCTTTCTGCGGTCATTGGCAGCAGTCAGGTGTTTATAGGTTAACTACCGTTAATATTTTCTACCATCATTGCCTTTATGGATTCTCACCATTTCTTGTGTTAGCGGTCACTCTTTTCTGTGCTCAACATGGGAATCATAAGCCAAATAACCCTAGGTATATGCTTCTTGATATATAAACTCATAAATATTGATCCTTTCTCATAAAGTTCCTGCTCATAAGAGGTTGATGTATTCCTTTTCTCGGGACATTGAATGGGTATTTCTTGATACAGAGGAAAAATGGAGATTATATACCAGCTTTTCAATCCATGTTTTGAGAGACCAATTCTATGGCCCTTTTCTAATATATAATGATATGCCTTGATAAGGGTAGTCCTTGGAAGTTAAGACATTTTTCTTGGTCCTGCTTTCTTCAGCTGAATGTGAAGACTATTAGTAGTGACTTATATGTCATAAAATCGATGAACAGCCCCAAAATGAACTATTTGTAAAATCTCACCAATCTCTAGATTCTAAACAGGCGCCCGCCGAGTGTTACAGAAGGAAAATGCATCGAATTGATGGTCACAACTCTCATTAGATAGATATCTACTATAAGATTATAAGATGCTATAACCACCTGGGCATCAAGGCCTTAGGAACTTGGAAACACAACGTCAATCTGTCCGAATCGCTATGATTATTGTCGTGAAAATCCCGTTACATTCCCAGTATCAACATCCCATCGTCTGCATGAATTCCATCCCAAACCCAAACCCAAACCCAAACCCAAACCCAATCCCAATCCCAATCCCAAGCCTCCCACCTCCACATAAAATTTCCCAGCCGTTCAATCAAGCTCCTCATCCAAACAAGCAAAACCCCACCTCATGATTGTCATCTTCACCGAATATCCATTCCTCTCTTTACATCTCCCCTTGACCAGCTCTTTACAACAGACTTCCAAAACACTACTATCTATCTATACCCATCACTATTTCGAATTCCTACTTTACCTCACCACTTATACTAGTCCTCCCAATCCCAAGCTCCACGCTTCCACGCTTCCACGCTTCCACAACTCCCCAAATCTACCCTTTCCTTCCATCTTCCACCTTCCACTTTTCGCCTCCCCCTTCCTCCCAAGAACTTACAAAATCACCAACTCCCCAAAAAAGCATTTCATAAAAAGTAAAAGTAAAATAAAAATAAAAATAAAAATAAAAAAGATATAACAAAATAAATTAAACAAAGATAAAACAATCCAAAACAAACAGAAGCAATATAAAACAAAGCGAGACGAAATAAAGAAAATCCAAGAATAATAAAATTCGTTCACAAAACGATCGAAGCATACCTATCTAGCCTTAAACATAAAAAGTAAAAAAAAGAACGCGAAAATATACGATAGAAGGAGCGCTAGCTACCTGATCTGCACCTATTTATTGTAATTGTGATTGTGAATGTAATTTTCGTTTTCGTTTTCATTGTAGTGTATCTTGTATTCCTGCTCGAGTAGTACTAGCGGTACAAGCAAAGCAAGCAAAGCAAAGCAAACAAGCGAAGTACTGATGTTCAAAAGGTGAAGGGAGGTCCACCATTTAGCGCCACCATACATATAAAAGCTGGATATGCCAGTCAGTCCATGGAACCATCAACGCCAATCCAACCATCCAAGCACCCATCCAGCCACCCAGCCAAAAGCAAAAGCAAACGCAAGCAACACAGCCATCGACGACCTCACACGTTATAAAACCCTAGAACCTAAGCCGCTTCCTCAACCTTCTTCTTTCGACCACCCTTTCCCTTTCCCCTCCCCTTCTTCTTCGTCTCCGCACCCATATTCTCCTCCGCCTCCACATCACTCTCACTCCCTCCCCTTCTTCGCGGCAACCTTCCTCTTCTTCCCCCCGGCACCACTGCCCTCCCCCCATCCTTCTCCTCCTTCGAAACCGGCACCGCCTCTTGAACCTTCCCCACAATCTCGCTCAAAAAATCAAACTGTTCATCCCCCTCCACAACCCTCTTCAAACACCCCGCCGTAACCCTCTTCCCGCCCTTCTCCCTTGCTACCCGCGCCGCCCCCTGCACCAAACTTATCATAAATAATTCCAAAGCCTTGCTCACAGCGACCGGTGTCACCTGCGCCACTTTTCCCACTTCCTCGTCTGCTTGCATGATGCGTTTGATGCGCGCGACGGGGAATTTGGTGCGGATTTCGATGTTATCCGGATTAGGGTTTTTGGGAGAAGGACCCGAGGGAATGAGGGTTTGGGGGACGAGGGTGTAGTTTTGACATTGTTTGGTCGTATTGGGGGTTGATGTCGAAAGTGTCGGGTTGGGGTTTGACGCGTGGTTGGCGTGGTTGTCGCGTGGACATAATAACGGGGTTTAGGGTGTGTTTATTATAAGAAGGTTGGGGATGAGATTGATGTTGCTGTTGCTGTTGCTGTTGATGTTGTTGTTGATATTGTTGTTGATATTGTTGTTGATAGTGTGTTGTTGATCGTGTTGTTGATCGTTTGAGTTATTGGAGGATGATTGGTATATGAGGTTATTGTTAGGAGTTGATTTGAAGGGTGATGATATGCGATTAAATGGAGTGTCGATTATTTGAATTCCGTCGAAAGGAATTGTAGGTGATGAGTTTTGATGTTGAGAAGAAATGAGCCCGGTAGCGATAGGTGGATTGTTATTATAATCAGAAACCGATTTAATAATCTGAGAGGGGTAATTGAATTGTGGGGCCGTTGTAGATGAAATACTTGTAGGTTGAGTAGTAATTAGAGGAGTAGATGGAGTAGAAGTTGAAGTAGTAGTTGGGATAGTAGGAGTAGTTGTAGTTGAAATAGTAGTTGGGATAGTAGGAGTAGTTGTAGTGGTAGTTGTAGCAAGGTTATCGTTGCCGAATGAATGATTAGGAGGTAACGATGGAATCGGTGGCATATATTGATTTTGATATTGATATTGATATTGATTGGAATTATCAATACCAATTGGTCCAATTTGATCAATTTGACCAATACCACCAATGCCAGTTCCAGTTCCAGTTCTACTTATACCAAATTCTTCAAGTTCATTCAAATATCCACTTCTTCCACTTCCTCTTCCTCTTCCTCTTCCTCTTCCTCTTCCCCTTCCTTGATTCAATATTTGTTGATTATTTTGATAATTTGAATAAAGTTGATTATGTGATGGTATTGGTGGGGCGAATCCTTTCTCAATCTCAGTCTCAAGTATTACCGGTGATCTGGGTGCATATGATGAAGTTGGTATTTGTTGATTGTGAATGTGAATGTGATGGTGATGATGATATTTATTAGCATCAGGTGTTAATAAGAAACTGCTTAAATCGGGTGATTGAGGAGCATAAGTTGAATCCATTTCTTTTTCCTCTTTTTCTTCTTCTTTTCTTCTTTTCTTCTTTTCTTCTTTTCCTCTTTTATATTATGGATTTATAAAAATAAACCAATTTGTGACGTTAATATATTTTCGGTATAAGTTGATTTGATTGATTCCGCTCCTAATTCACCTAATTCAAGTTAGATTATCTGAATTATGTAAGCTTTATCAACTTGGAGTTATAAGATTTGACGGACTGAGATCCATTTGAGGTTGCTTGGTTGGTTGGATCATTATTAGTATAGTTGACACTTATACACCGTAGGATCTTCTTCTCTCTCAGATATCCATTGGAGAGTCAATTTTTCTGCCGGTTTTGATTTGACATAGTAGTGTAAAAGGTACAGTCTTTGGTATACAGTGGCTGTACTAGTAGTCGTACCTTGTATGGTTTTGGTTCAATTCAAGTCGCTAATAATCAATTCTTTCGGGATCTTCTTTATCAAACTGATAGAAATGTACCAACCTTTTATGTGTTTGTCTCCTCTAGTAAAGAGATGGCAAAATTGGTGATGATTTATTTAATCTTTTCTTTGTTTATTCTTTCTTTAGTTCTACTCCTCGGTTGTTATTGAACCTCCTTCATCTAGTGTCGTTTATCGTAAGGCGGTGAAAGAGAGAAGGATTGGATTGCCTAGTACAGTAGTAGAATGTGTGTGATATAACGACGGCTAACTAATAAAAAATAGCTCGAAAGAGAAATAAAAGAGTTGATGAATGAATTGATTTGATTGGTCAAGATGATATCACAATAAATAAATGAATATATTATTGGTTAATCTTTCCGATCCGTTTATTTAAAAGTTCCTTGGAAATTGGAAGCGAGCAGATGAGGGAGGATAGTAAGTTTTCGATAATGTATGCATGGAAATAAATTTTTGAGGCGGGTTGAAGCTGCATTTATGTACACAAAAAAGGTTTGAGAGACAAGGTATGATGGACTAGGATTTGATATGATCGTCTATGAATAGGGTTAGTCTCATACACAAGCTAAGCCTCCTTGCGAAAAAAAAGTATGTGGGAAACACCCTTGATTGCTTGACAAGAAAGAACATTCATTCTCAATCTCAATCTCAATCTCAACTACAATATGCATATCATTTTGAATGCTTTCTAGACGTTAGTCTTCACACATTCATGCATTTCTCTATATCTCTCTCGGAAGAGATTTATATCTTCTTGTTTCCTCTGACCAAGTTGTCAGGCATGCATTTCCAGTTACACAATATTCAAATCTTGGTAACTCCCGGCATTAATTCTTGCACAAGACGCGTCGAACTGTGGCTCAACAACAATACATGGAAACAATCGATATCATGAAAACAATCAGTATCATGAAAAGAAGCCATCGGTATTATGAAAACCACCAGCAGTATGGAAAGAATCAGTATCATGAAACTCAATATCATGATCTCTCTTCATTCAAAGAGCTTTTCCCTACAAGACGGAGTGATGATGTTTTATATTCAAGCCTCGAATCTTAAAAATGACTCACAATTCTCGAGCGCGCCACTCATCAACAGGTTTGCTAGGTAGGTATATATCTTTTGAGATGACTGTATCACAACCTCAGTGACAACCTTCATGAAGATTAGGATATTGAATGATGATAAAAAAGAGCTTACCGGAGATCACACCAAGATCATAACCCGGTTATTTTGATAACTTGTGGTTTTGACTTGACTTAGTTGTGATTGTATGATGGAATAACTTGATCTAATCTGACAATATCCCTTTTTCGAGATTTGTTGACATGGTCTTTGAAAATGTAGGTGGTGGTGATACAATGACGATATTTAGTAGTCGGTTATATACTTGGTAGTCCGAGGAACCCGGTCAGTTTCGATTAATATGGTAGCCAGCCTTATTACCAGATCTTTACGAACTATTCATCTTTTTCAAGTTTATTCTTCTATTCTTTTTTTCTTTTTTCTTTCTTCTCTCAACCTCATCAATGCAAATTTCCAACTTAACATTTCATGCAAACAAGCAATCCAAAACAATCTAAAGAGTCATCACTCAAAACGCTTTATGATTATCGCTTCATATCATCCGATATTCATCCGCGCTTCTTAATTCCTGTTGCAGATCGTACCTAGGTATTTTCAGCGAGTCTCCAAATCTCGCAAGATTAATTATATATATCCATATATATCCATATATATAAACGTATATAAATGTATATAAATGTATATAAAAACCACCGATGAAGTTCCCAATCATCAAAGATCGTATGAGACCTTTATTAATCTCTCGTAGTTTGAGCTAATAAAGGACTACACACAGAGTATAATTTTACTCACTACCACGTCCGCCAAGCTTCTCGATCCATTCTTTAATATATTCCGTCCAAACATCAAAAGGACAGAGTGGACACTAGATTGGTCGACTCGGATTTTTCTTGTCGGGTAAAGTTAGTGATGGATTTGGTCCAATGATATGATTTGATCTAATAGTATGTTAGTCGGCCCATGGACCCGAGTAGTTGCCATCATACCATACCCGTGATTTGGCAGAGAATCTCTGGATGGTTTTGTTGCATATCTGATAAAAGGGAGTCTTATATATAATGAGAGAGGATCCCCCTCTATGACCTTTGTACGATTAATCTTTCATTTCTCGCACGTGGTTATTAGTTATGAGTAAATATTGGTGACGATATGTATGTCACCGGGAATAGATGGATGGTTTTGTGGAATCGGTTGTATTGATCATTGGCAGTTGGTAAGATGGTTCGGTTAATTGGCATTATGGGGATTTGGGGCAGGATAGGATTGGGGGATTGGTTGGATTATGGGAATGATAGAGATAGAGATGGAGATTTAGTGCTGATATATGGATGTATGGAAATCATATAACATCTACTACAATAACTATATCGCGTATATCAACAAGCTCTCTTATCAGAAAGTAATTCTCAATCCTATTGTCTCACTTATATTCGTCCGTTCCATTGATTCTTTCTTCGCTTTTGGAATCATTATTACTATTATTGAATTCCCCGAGCCTTTGGAGATATTCTCCAGCTTTTATTATTTTCCCTTGCTCACTTTTTCTTTTCGTTCAACTTCACTTCCTCTTGCATCCCAAAAAGACTCGACAAGATAATCATTCCCCTCTTCACCACATTCGTATTCTCCCAAGAGAATTCCCGAATCCATCACTAGCCATTACTGAGATTGCATTTTCACGCAGAAACGGGAAGTTCAAAGGTCATTAGTTATGAATCATGATAAATTAGATGGTTATGCTATGAGGAGTAACGGTCCACCGAACTGTGCAGTGCGATGCGGTCGATGCTAGTTATGGGGATGAATATAATCGACAAGAAGTGACATACCTTCTCTAAGTCCCAACTCGTAACATCAAGTGTGTTCCTCTTTATGAAGAACTTGGTATTTACTCGTAGCTCGTATGGGATAAACATCATACCTATATAAAACCATGAACCCACCGCAAGACTTCGAGATATCGGATGAGAAAGAATTGAGAAATACTGCTAAACGTCATGCATGCTTAGACTTGTGTTGAGCTGTTCTCCCGATCCTCTTGTAGTATTATATACAGTAAGATCGCGATGAATATTAGCGACTCAATAGGCAAAACCTCTTTATACAGCCGTAAAGCTAGATGGGGAAGTATGGGGTACTTTTTGGTGGTGTTTGAATTAATGAGATTGTGTAGGATGAGCAGAAAGGAGGGAAATAGAACTACTGGAGATGTTTCTTTTGGGATTAGAATTGTAGTATTGTGCTTAGATGTTATATTACTAAACAGGATAACAAGAATCTATAACAGCAAGGAGATCTACTGTATCGCTCTTTCGCAGTTCCGTAATCGACTCGCAGAACTTTGCGACAAATGGCATTTATGTACATCTGAACATAAATATGCAATCCTTAAATTTGTCCCCCAGCTTCAATATGCAAGGTAGTACAGCACCACACCAACATCCCTTTCTCAACCAACAAATCGAAGACTCTAAAGTGGATAGTCTTTTCTAATATACTAAAGATTATGAAATTTGTAACTTGCAGATAGTCTCATAATCGCCATTCCTCGTGAAGTATGCCAATAGCATTTGCACAAGAATTAACACCAAGACCTTCATGCATAGAATTGTATGAAAGGGAAGCCATTGATGAAATGGTTAATAGAGCAGAGGCATGAACACTTCTTGATCAAGTCTTGTATCAAACATTGGATTTAAGCATGAGATAAACATATATATAATATTCGAGCCAAGGAAGAAAACCAATTGTCGGATAAATATCCGATGTGATTGATTACATAATAAAAAAAAGTCATGTGCTCCTATCTTTCTGTTGCATATCTGTACATCTGTACATCTGCAGCCCTGTGTGCCACACCGTACAAGGTCCAGGCTTACATGGAGAAGCCAACTTAACATACCTGGTACCTACACAACCCCAAAAACTTCATGCAACACCACCACCACCACCACCACTTTCTCCTTCATCTCAACACGCTCAGAATAAATAATCACCAATCTCATTCCTCATCATGGCCAATTCTCAAATCCCCAACCTTAACTTCGGTAGTCCGATAATATTCTTCGATTCCAACCCGAAATGCAAGAATCCTTCATCGGATCCTACTGGACCACTCTCAAGGAAACCCTCAAGACATCCTGGACCGGCGAAGTTCGCAAATTCCACAACCCGGGAACACTGCGCATAATATTTTGGACGGCCGAAGGCAAGGAATGTATTAAGGATTACGAATTGCACGAATATAAAGTTGTGCGAGAGGCGTGGGAAATCGTTGTTTAATCTGCCGGATGTGAAACGAGCGATTGTGATGGGATACAGTGGACAGAATCCGTATGTGAAGGATTTCGGGGAGACGAATCCTTGGGAGGACAAGATTGAGAGGGAGAGGAGGAGGAAGAAGGAGAGTGTGCAGAAGCAGGGTGAGAGTAAGGAGGGAGAACGGGGAAGGTAATTGATATTAAGTCGGTCATTGATCGGACGGAGGAGGAAGAAGTTAAGAAGATTGCGGAAGCGAGTGGAAAGGTGGCGGTGAAGTTTGAAGAGGTCTAAAGGGGAGAGGTTTTTACTGAAATGATTTATCGACATGTCTGCGAATGTTTGATATCGATCGGTTATGATTTATAATAGGGTTAGGAAAGGAGTTTTGTTTTCGGAGGCTTCGGAGAGATTGAAGAAGCAATTGGAAATTTGGCGTATCTGGGTACCAACATAACAAGCATAGCAGAGGTTGAATATATGGTGATATTTGGATAGTTTAGTTTGATTTTGGAGATGCACTCGACCAAATACAAAACCTCGGATGGTACGAATACAGTTTATTCGTCTTGTCGAGGAGCAATATATGTCATCATCTGTCAATTTCTGATTATCATGCTATTCTTTCATTATCTCGATCCTCTATTCATCCAAATTCACTGTGAATTTGTGAAACTTGACTTTTAGACAAGAAGGCCAGTGCCTTTCAAGAACCTCAGTACACTATGAGGTTTATAAATATCGACGTTACAGATATACCAAACTACGAATATAAATCATTACGTAGAGCTTACCATCAATTCATTAACACAAAGCGAAACCTGAAGAGTATGTAACATTCCATCAATATGGCTTGAACAAACATTTTCCAGGGCATAAGATAGACATGGAGTCATGTCTATCGAAGTATGACGCTTGCCACAGTCATTTGATATAGACTATTTCCAATATAAAATAATTTCATCTACTTCCACTTCTCAGTTCTCTGATAGAACTAAGAACTTATCCATCTAGTCTCATCAATTCTTCAAAATCGTTCACTTTTGAATCTTGATCAGCTATCCCCCTTTGTTGGCATAAAACACATCTTTATATTCCTCTCGCTTCAATTCAGAGTTTGACCATTATACTCGTAGAGTTGGGATTATAGATTTTTGACTGTTAGATTGTGTTGTTTCAATTGTGTCAAAGGAGAATTGATACTCATTAATTTGGGGCTGATATTGTGATTGGGCAGATTGTAGATGGTAGATGGTAGTTGGCAGTTCGTATATCGGATCTACGGCTGCTAAAGAATCGTGTCACTATATCGTCGGCATCTTCGGAGAGACATTATCTTCTGGCCGTAAGGGATTGGTGATTGAGGACTGGGGGAATGAGATTTATACTGCCGGACGGCTTTTTGTTGTAGTAACGTAATGGTGCCCTTTTCTTTGTCTACTCGAGTATTATAACAGCTATATCGTTTCATGCAGGAGGTGACGATGTTATGATGTATATAAATACTACACGCTAGGCTGTATACTTTATTATATATGTTATGGCATATGCATATGACCTAGTCGGCAACCACAGTTACCCAGTTCCCAGTCCGCAATTATACCATTCCTCAACACGATGCCAATAATAGATAAACTCCATATCAAGAAGTAAAATGTCTTATATCCTCATTCAGTCCTTGGGACCAAACACAGCATTCGTTATTTGCAGCACGTATATAAATCAGAGTTAGGATTTCGAGAAAACACCAAGGAACTAGATACATGCGGGCGCTTATTGCTGTATTGTGCATTATTGTCATTATTATTGTTATTATTGTTGTTGTTATTGTTGTATACACTAGATACCGCAAACAGAATACAGAATACTCCATCCATCAACCCCCACACTCCTCAAGTTCAAAAGATGAAGAGTTTGTGACGGTTAGCTGGATGAATGGCCAGACTTAGATTGCTGTTATTGTGACTAGATTTCAAGGTCCCAGCCCTGGCGTCGTTGATGTTTGGTTTAGAGCGATGAGTGCGATGTGGGATGAATTTGGGGATTCTGGAAGTATTTCGTTTTGTTTTCATCTTGGGTTAGATGGAATTTTTGGGTCGGGTTGGGTTGGGTTATGAGATTTCTATATCCTGAAAGCCAGCTTGTTGTAATGTGAACCTTGGGCTTTAAATCTTTTGCAGGTGTATCGGAAATTTGTGTTTTACTACCAAGTCACGTCTTTAATGGAGGTAAGGTAATGAAGGTAAGACTTATTATATTCCACAAGGCAAGAATCCCAGAGCATGTAAGATCGAAGAAATCATATCCATTCTCACCCGTCATCTCTTTCAGTCCACCCTTTAAATTCTCATTTAAACCTCCAGTAGCCATATACTAGCCCAAGTCTCATCAAATATTGAAATTAAATATCGAAAATCCACCTAAAGCTTACCTATCTATATACATCACAATATTGTACTCGCATAGATATATCATAACACCTTAACCTTATACCATAATCTTATATCAACCCTAGAGAAATTCAAGAATCCTGATCCCTTGAGTACCCTTGAACCTTGTACTTGTAATTCGAAGTCTTATTTTATATGATGGACTATTGGATATGTAGTGATTCGGTATATTACATCATCATCCATTTCTTTCTTTATCAATCTTTGTTGTGTATTTGAATGAATTTGACGGGGTTTTGTATGTTTGACTGGTGAAGAGAAAGGGAGAATCATTGATATTGGATAGGGGTATGATGGCATTTAAGTTTATTGAATGGGTTTTTTGTTATGTTGCCGAGGAGGCAGATGGATTTTCGATGCCAATGTTGTTGGATTGTGGTTTATTAGTGGTTGAGTGGTGAAGTTAGACAAGTAAATACATAGGTAAACAAACAACCAGAACTTGGTATCTTGAATGGTGTATTATAATTTATAGAGAATTTTGTGTACTGGTATTTAAATATCTAGCTGGGATTGATGTTCGTTTGGGTACATTTATCTATGTTTACACCTAAATACAGGTATACATCCCATCATTCATATTCTTTTACATACAAAGACGTTTCACCAAGAGTTTAAGGAGGTATTATCATATGAAGACTTTGGTTATTCAATCACTTATTTCTCATTAATGATCTGAAATTAATATGAATCTAATGATTGTCCTAAGTTTTAATTGAGGCTTCTTGGGTAGATCTTCGATACATGAAATAATGGTATATGTATCTGCATATACAGACAAAGATGGTATAGATAATTACTCTTGACAATATACCTTCAAACCATGCGTAAACTTCCTACATGCTCCTCATTCTCGGCCCCCCAAGTAGTCCCATTCCCGCCCTCGGTGCAGAAGGTAACCTACCGTCTCTTGGTCCTCCAGGCAAACCACCCTTAATCGAAGGTCTCGGACCCAATTGTCTAGCCGTTTGCATGACCTGTGGTTTTGGCAACCCAGCAGCGGCTGGAAGAGACATTCCCGCTTTCTCTGCTGCCATTATCGCAAACGCCAAACGGATCTTCTCTTCGGCCTTAGCCATCTCCTCCTCTTTCGTCAAAGGTCTCTCATCATCATCTGCTTCAGCGAAGAACTCATCAGCTTGTTGTTGTCGCTGTAGCCTGATAGCTTCTTCCCTTTCCCTATCCACCTCCGCCTCTTGAAGTTCTTGTTGCATTCTCATCATCTCTCGCTCTTCGCGCTCCATCATATCAATCCTTTCCATTTCCTTCTGAGCATCGTATCTTTGCTGTTCAGCAATTTGCTCTTGTTCTTGTCTCCTTCTCATCATTTCCATTTCCCTTTCATCTCTTTGACGCTGTCTTTCAATACGTTCGTCATAGGCTCTCCTTTCCTCTTCCTCTTCCTCCATCTCCAATCGTTCCTGTTCATCTCTATCTGCCCTTAATCGTTCTTCTTGCCGCATCTGATCCTCCATCCTTTCCGCTCTTTCCATCGCTTCTCTTTCTCTTGCCGCGTCGCGTCTTCTGGCTTCTTCGGCATAAATTCTCTCCTCTTCTATACGTTGTTGTTCTTCGAATTCCTCTTCGCGCAATTGTTCTTCATATGCTAATCTCTCCTCCTCTTCCAATCGTTCCTCTTCTTCTAAACGCTCAATTTCTGCTAATCTTTCTTCCTCTTCATATCTCCTAGTTGCCTCTTCAGCAGCTAAGCGCTCTTCTTCCTCTAACCTTTCTCTTTTAGCTTGTATTTCAATCGCTGCAATTCTCTGTTCTTCCTCATACCTTTTAGCTGCGAGTTGCCTTTCAATTTTCGCCAATCGCTCCTCCTCCTTCCTTTTTTTTGGCTGCTTCTTGGGCTGCCCGCTCCTGTTCCTTTTCAAATGCTTTAATTTGTGCCGTTAATCTCTCAGCCTCTTCTTGCGCTTCTCGTTCTTCAGCTTCCCTCTTTTCCCTCTTTATCCTGGCCTGTCTCTCCATTTCCTCTCTTTGTTTCCTCAACCTCTCCTCTTCAGCTTCTATTTCAATTCGTACCCTCTCTTGTTCTTCATAGAAAGCCTTCATTTCTTCCGACTCTCTCGCAATTCTCTCATCCTCTTCCAAAAATTTTTGAAAACTTTCCTCCATCATCATTCTCTTCTCTTCCATTTCTTCCTTTTCGGCCAGTATCTGTTCAGCTTGCCTCTCATATTGTAGTAACTTTCGTTCAGCCTCAGCTTCAATAGCTTGTTCGGCGACTTGTACTAAGCGAGGTGAAGATGCAAGTTTTATCATATCTTTGAATGAACGTTTGGGACGGAGGCGGAATTGTGGTGGAAGTGGACTCAGTTGTCCATTTATCATTGGAGAGCGGGGAATTGTCGTAATAACTCGAGTATTTGGAGGAAGCGGGCTCAGCTGTCCGCCTATCATTGGTGAGCGGGAAATTTCCGTAGCTTTCTGAGTCTTTGGAAGAAGCGGACTAAGTTGATTCTTAGAAGGGCTCTGCTTCTTTATTACTATTGGAGCAGGAAGGTTTGAAGTTGCTTTAGAAACCTCCGCTGCTATCACTGGAAACCTCGGGACTGCTTTTGAGACCATTTCAATTGGCTCCGGTGTTTTTGGTATCGCTTTAGGAGTCTCAGGGGCCGGTGGAAGAATTTCCGTAGCCACCTCGGGCCCTTTACTTCTTGTCGATATTCCAGAACTTCTAACCTCAGTCTTCCTGACCTCTATTGGCTTTTGCGCAGGCTCCATGGAGTATAATCCGGCCATGATATCATCCAATGCCGATATCGAGGCCTTTGGTTTTCGTTGATTCCTTGATTTTTTCCAACGCAGGTTTTTCAACTGCCTTTTCATTCTCGACAGATTTTGGAGTGATAGGAACGGAAGTGAAGTCGGCCCCAAAATTGGCCATAAGATCATCCAATGCTGATATTGAAGCATTAGTTTTACTACGAGTAGAACCTCGTTTTGTCGAGGATTTTGCTTTGTTGAACGATGAGCGTGCTGAAGCAGATATATCTGAACTTTTTGGTTTGGATTTTTCGGGTATTTGTTGCGGAAAGTATTCTGTGGCAGTTGATTCGATTGATTTCGGGGGCTCTTGTGACTCTAAAGAACGTGAAGGCTGGGCGGGATCTGTTGCTTGGACAGGTTCTACTGGAGGCTCCTTTGGTCGTATAGACTCTGTGGGTTGGGAACTCTGCGCTGATAAACTACCTTGCAGTCGTTCTTGAGGTTGAACAGACTCCAAAGGTTGAGATGGTTGAACTGATTGGTTGTTTTGTGGCGAATTAGACCTCGACTGGATTGCAGCAGCTTTCCTCTCCGCCATCAATCTTTCAATCTTACTCATTTCTGGTGCCACTTGAACCCGTATTTCCTTTACTTCCTCCAAAGGGGCTACCACCCCGCCTTTATCTTCCACGATTTTCTCATCGATCTTCTCTTCCTTTGCAGTACCGAATCCAAACATTTTTGCCATCCTTGCACCCCTGCTATTCGATTTTAATGTTGGAGTTCTCGTTATTGAAGGTGTACCCATCCCCAAATTACCTACACTCCCTAACTTCTCATCAAATCGTTTTTTTTACATCTTCACTTGGATTTGGTGCTGGGCTATCCTTCTCAAGAACCAAGGGCTCAATAGTTTTAACATCCCGTTCGGTGTCCAGTGAAACGATTTGTAATTGATGGCTCATTTTCTTTATCTTCGGGGTTCTTTTTGACATAGGAGGAAAAGTAGGCCCCCCAAGTTGCCATGCTATTATTGGTGTCTTTACTATATCAATACGTTTCTGTTGAATCTATTGAAATGTTAGATACAGACCAGCACCAAATATTTCAATGAACTTACTGGTCTGTCTTGATATTAAAAGTATCGTATTTCATCATTAATTAATCGTCACAACATCAAGCTGTTTGTGATGTGATAGGAATATATCCTCTAATGGTTTCCAGCACCTTTAGGAGGTCAAATCAGAGTTTTCAGAACACAATCACCGCAAACCGAAAGAAAGAACAAGTACAAACTGAAAAGAAGGGAGTTTCTTCATGATATGAGGGTAAGTTCTATTGAGTTAAATGGAGGTGCAAACTTTTGTGGTACCAAAATCTGTCACGATTATGATACATGCAGCGTTTGAAAGTTTACTATGAAATCATCTCCAAGATCGTTTTGCGGGGCTGATAAAAATGTAGGCAAATCCATGCGACAGGGCTTCTGGAATCTGGAGGAACACATGCGACACTGTAGAGGTAGGAATTGTCTGAAGATCTCAGTCATTGATCAATATATCGGGCTTGAAATTTGAAGCTCACTGGTGCTTGCAATGATACCAAATTTGATATTGTTGAGTTTAACATCGATATCGAGTTCGAGATCAGCACGTACATACTTTAGCAAACATCCAAATCAGGTGACGTGAGTACAGAAAAGAAGTAATGTAATAATTACAACATTCGCCGCAGTGATACCAGCACTTACCTGGTACCTAGCAGGCGCTTATGCAAATGGTATGTATGAAAGATCCGCTGCAGTACCGAGACTTTCTATCCAAGCAATCATTGTCAGTGCGATGATTCACAAACGCCTTTTCATCATGCAAGATCTTATTTTCCACCTTTTCGAAACCTCGACCGAGGAATCATCTTATGATTGTGGGAAAAGACTGGCTCCTATGCGTATCTTACACATCCATTCAAGAACCCACACCAGTACTTCAAACGACGATAAGCTTAAGGTTACTTGTGGAAAGGATTTGAGTAAAGGGAATAGGTAAAACCTGCCCCGGCGACGAGGAGAGACAAGTGGAACTGCCCCCCATAAGGACTCGAAAAGTAACACTATTCGGAGAGACAATGTCTTATAATTTCACCGGTCGAGAAGGAATAGGGTTTGAGAGCTGTATTGGGTACTGAGTATTGTTTGTTGTTGCTGCCATGTCTCGAGACCCTCATCATGATGTATCAAAGCGATGCACAGTTTGATATGGATAAACATCCATCGACCTCATACAGGTAAAGGGAGCTTTTCTTACCATTTTTGTGGTAATTAGGCATCTTGATACAATTGACGTTGATTTCTATTTGCATTTGCCTTTCTCGAGCGGCGGCTGAATGAAAAAAAAGGTAAGAGATGAAGGGTTACGTAATGTGTGTATAGCCTTGTTTAACCCAAAAGCTTCATTCTTTCCTACTGGTTGTCGAATTCCATTCCTATGCATTATAAATTTTATCTTAATCCCACGATAGTATTAAAGGGATCTTGATGCCGTCTAGTTGTTCGGAGCATCATACCAACATGCATACCCAGTCAAAACATCGTCTTTTTCTAGGAAGCGGAGCTTAAAACACTTCGAGTGGTCAACATGGAGGAAATTTCTCTTTCAATGCCAGTATCAGATCCTTTTCGATTCATTGATCTTCCTGAAAATCTTCGACGAAAAATATACACACTGCTGTTGTGCACCGTGGAAGACCCATCGGTAAATGACATGGACAACAACGGCTGCACAATCATCCCCTTGCGAATCACCAAGCCCCAGCACGATATTCATCCTCAGATACTTCGAACGTGTCGAAAGATTAACCATGAAGCAACATTTACCATGCGAACAACAAATCTATTGATTATGGTCACTGGGCTGATAAGGTTGGACGAGCCTAGGAATTGTTTTATCTCCAGGTGCATTTCAATGATCAGAGTCAAGAATGATAAGCAAGCCAAGGACTTCCGAAATAGTTGCATAATGACTCATGAGATCAAAGATCCAGGATGTGTTTTCCCAGGTGAGCCTTATAGATTTATGTTACTCCACCGCCATCTTCCAAGACTCTGTGCAGCTCTTGTCGTAAGTGCAATAGGTACAGTTCCTTATTGCGATGAAACATCAGTACCACATATCGTCACTATTCTGGGTCTCCACGGCGAAGAGATATTTGACACCTATTCTTTATTTTCTCTAGACCTACAAGAAAAGCTTGTTGCGCCCTATCGCTCTGAATTCAGCGGTTTCTCGGGTTTCAATTGGAAGGCCGCATACAAGGAGACTTGAAGAATGCCGTTATATCGGGGATCATTCAGGGGCCGCAACTAAATCACGAAGCTGTTATTCAAGAATTGGAGCATATGAAGGCACAAGGAGATCATGATAAAGCAAACAGAATTTGGTGTCATGCTCTGATGATCTGTCGGCGTATCTTGACAATAAGAAAACAACAACTTTCGCTTTCAGTGGGTAAATCAGAATTCATGAATCAAATTATGGATATATATTTCAATTTTTTGTCAAGCCGTGCTCAACATATAATCAACGCAATGCAAGCATCTGGATCGCAACAAGGAAAAGTTCCCCTTCGATTTTTGCTCCGTATTATTGATGACCCGAAAAAATATCAAAGGCCAGTGCAACATATCTAAATGGTCACCTCCACAGCAGGAGTTTGCAATGTTTAGATATAGAGAAGCTGTTGGTTGCCGGTTGGCAGGGAATAACAAGGAGGCCCCAACACAAATGAAACGAGCAGAGAGAGCAATCAGGTCTGCTCTTGCTGCAATGCCGAGTCATCCAGAGTTTTGGCGGAGAAGAAAAGACTTAGAGAATGCGCAAGAAATCAAAGAGCTCAAGACTCTTCTGAAATTTCTTGTGGAGAATGCTTTTCCAGAACAGGAGATCTTTGGTTTCGATAAACAAGAATCCAACACGCTAAACTAATTCTATAGAAGTTGAATCATCGATTTTCAATCACTCTTTTGATTTTATAAGTATACTGTGCTTGTTAGTTATTGCCAGATATACTTCATTTAACATATACAAAGGATTGTAAATCATTTCCCTGGTGCTCCAAATACTGGCATGGTAGAAGCAAATTTAAGAGTCGTAATGAAACCATTCCACAGTGATTTATTAGGAGTTGAATGACTGACATTAGATATTAGTTACATTTAGAATAGATGATATGGTAATTCACCTTGATTTATTGACTGGTTGACGAAACATGTATTTGCTAGGGAGCTAGTGCTCAGGCTTGGCGCGCCGTATTGTTTCTTTCTACCTTGTATAAAAGTTGTATTTCCCAGCTGGTTCTCCTCCTCCACATAGTATTCTGATATTTCATCATAATAGACAGCATTGTGAAGCTTTCAGAAGCTTGAATGACTGGTCATTTGCGTGCCACACAACGAGCTTCCTTCATCTGGATATTCTCACAACTCTAATAATCAACTAAGCCATTTACAATCCTTACTCCATGTCAACCATGAATCTGTCTATCCTTAATCAAGCAGTTGCGGACATAACGCCTTTTAGGTTTCAAGATCTTCCTGGTGAGATTCGGAACAAGGTTTATAAAATCCTTCTTTGCGGTTTTCGACGACCCGATCGGATGGCCACCACATGACCGGCCTACTCTCAGTCTTCTTCCAAACGATATACATACGCAAATATTGAGGACATGCCGGAGAATATATCAAGAAGGTAGTTGTTTGATGCGAAACACCAATCTTTTCATCTTATTCAATATCCAAGTTGGAATCGAATCATTTGAAGTAACAGAGTCACTCGAGTACGTTCCCTTTCTTGTGAAAGATCAATCGCATGTTGAACACTTCAGAGGCTTTGTAATGACTCACGATTTCGTTTATCATCGGACAACGAGAGAGAACAAGGCTTCACAGCCCCACCGATTATGAGTTTTGTTCTATTACATCGTCATCTCCATCACCTTTGTAAAGCTTTGTCTTATATACGATGGGCTATTGGAGCTCATGATGATGTCATCTTGCATATTATAATATTTCCTGACCTACATAGATCTGAGAATCATGATGAAATACACACATCTTTCACCAGAAAGATTCAAGAGCAACTTGTAGCTCCATATCGCTCTGGCATGAGAGGTTTTCCCAATTTCGCACTCAAGGGGGCGATTAAAGAGAACCTTAAGAATCGCAGTGATATCCAAAAATTACCCTCATGCCCGAATTCTACAAACCGTCCCAGATTACGAAATTCATCAACGACAAACGCAACTTGACACGGTTGGGGATATGCCATTACCGCAAATACGAGCTCGACGATGCATGCATGCTCTGGAACCGGTGTATCTCCAAGATCAACGCAGACTTCGCAAGCGAGACCGGAGACCGCCTCCGTAAAAGCGGCGGAGTGGACCTCATGAATGAACTGGCACGTCTCTATACCGCGATAGCCTTGAAATTCGCCAAAGCCACTCTCATCAAGATGGGAACACAGCTGGAAGGACAGCCCGAACAATTACTCCTCGCCGCCGATGCCGTTGCCGACGTGGTGGAAGGCCGTACGCGGTGGTTGACGATATTTTCGGATCAATTTACTTGGCAGCCAACGGCGTTTCAATTGCTCAAGTTGAATTATAGAGAAGCGGCTTGTGCTAGATTGTCGAATTATTCGAGGTATCTACTTGTCGCGCGGGATAAGATTGATCTCGCGGATCGGTTGATGCCGGGTACTCCGAGGGTTTTGGCGGAGAAGTTGAAGATTGAGGTTGCTATTTGGGAGTTTGAGACGATGTCTGCGTCTTAGCTTTGCCGATGTACAAGGTAGGTTAAGCTTGGGGGGGCGGGGGTGGATGATACAGAGGTAAGGCGATGGTCTTCTCTGACGAGGGGTTTACTGGGGATTTCTCATGTCACTCGCGATTTAGGTATTAGGGGTGGTGATATGGATAACGGACAGATGTAAATAGGGCGACTGCTTCCTTACCAATAAATCGAGGATCGAGAGATAATGCAAATAAATACCAGGGCCCCTCTTATCTATCCACTTCCTTTTGGCAATATAAGAAAAATAATTCCCATTCATAACCATCCCCCCAATAACCATACTTTAGCTGAAGCCCGTCACCTCAAAAGTATACGCGATAAGAGTGGAAAATAAAGCATCTACCAAGACTCGGGAGATGTAGGTTCCCCGATCTACATGAAGACACCTCAAATCCCTCCATTGTTCCTCCCGCCATGAATAATATCGTGTCGGACCTGGGGAGACTAGACCACCCATTCAGTCATCAGATAAACCAACTCGACTCAACTCCCCATCTCAATGCCAATACCAACACCCTCCAAGTATCTCCTACACCGCACTCCAAAACCCCAGCCAAGGTCCAATCCAGACCCTCCCTCCAATTGCCCTTCTCCTGTCCCTGTTCCCCCTCACCGTCCCCCCTCCCTTGCATATTCCTGCTCCTCAGCCTCAATCTCAATCTTAAACCCATCCTGCACCTCAACCCCATATACCAAACCCTCCAAACTCCAAACTCCAAACTCCAATAAACCTTTCGTTTCCCCAAACATCTCCCATCCAAATCCAAATCCAAATCTAGATTCGCAGCACCAAAATACTACCCCTATCCCTACTCCCTATCCCCGCTTTCGGCTTTCGGCTTCCGGCTTTGCTTGATATCATATCTCGGTCTGATTAATGGAGTTGTTGACTGGTGCATCTCGACCTTCTATTTGTAAGTCTATACCTAGGTAGGTGGGTGGGTAGGTAGGTATTTCTATATAGTTAAATGACTGTACAAATTTATCGTAAAGTTGTTTCTTTGATATACCGCATTGCATTATATCACATCAAACAATGCAAACCCATCACCCAATTAATCGATTGAAATACATCATGTTATCTCGAGAACTTAAACTAAAACTAAAGTCTAGCCTCGTGGTATCTCGGTACTCTAATCCTATCTCGCTCGCTACATCACAACATCTAGTTGCCAACTTATCAAATCCAAATTGTCCAATTCTTGACTGCTTAACCTGAATTTGATGCTTGAGTTTTGGCCAGAATAGAGAATGATGAAAGACACCTTGTTGATCGAGTGTCTAATGCTTGTATGGTGTGCTTTATTGTATGAATATTGGTGGGTTTGAGGCAATGAGGTGTGGGGGATGATTGATAGCGTATTAGTGTAACATATCTCGGAATCTCTAAGAGTCTCTGGCGAGAGGAACTCTTAGGTACTGTAATCGTAATGTAAAATGCGTCAACTCTGATGTGGTACATTAGGAGAGGATGGATGGCACAAGGCAAAGCCATGGTGAGAGATTTTGCCAGAATAATTGTCGAAACGATCTGAGGTCATCCTCTGTGGGTATTGTAAAATCCTGGCAGGAACGCTAAGCAAAATAGTTGATGAGATAACAAAGAAACGCTAAATTTCAACAGTGTAACGTGGTGGGTGTCGTAAGCATTGGGAGTGTGATTGTTTGAAAGTGTCGAAGGTATTGGGTAATATCTTGGAACAAAGGAAAGTAAGCTCTGAAAGCAATAACTTGACCATTCCTTCCTGGAAACTTTCATTCAGAATTTACTGACTCGCTTTCTGAAAGGGCAGCTGCAGATTTTCGGCCACCTGATGCGATCAATTCCCTATCCCGCTTTCTAGCTTCTTCCCTCAATCGTTGCCTATCTCCCATCTTTTGCTTCAATCTCAGGACCTCGCTTCTGTCTTTGGTTTTCTCTGTGTCGACGAACCCGCTCTCTAGCCATTGCCTTCTTTCTCTCATCTTTGGCTTGAGAAACAACCTCTCTTTCCGCTGCTTGCTCGCCTTGTTGTCTCTCCTTCTTTCGTTGTCTGCATCTTCGTTGTCTCTCTCTGTCCATATACTTTCTTCTTTCATCTCTAGCCGCTTGGGTAGTTCCTACAGGTGGGATACCCATTCCTTCCTATATTAAATCAGTAAAATACACATGATTGAAAATTTAAAACATGATATATGGAATTGGCTGAACCTACAGGTTTTGGAGCAAGCTTTCTTCGTTTATTAGACTCATTGTCAGCTGTTTTAATTTGAGGGCCTTCACTTTCAGTGGATGATTCTGGAATATTTCGTCTTCTTTTGTTGCCAACTGGGAGTGTTTCCATGGCAGCTTCGGGTGTGTATTGCAGGCTTTTTGGCTTTTGGAGGCATTCTTCTTGAATTGACGCCAGAATTAGTCTGTGGCTCAGTTGGACTTTCATCATGAAGTGATAGTTGTGCCACTTCTCCGATGTTGTCTACATTCTGGCCACTAGTTTCTTCATCTGAAGTGGAAGCACTTTCTTCGTGTACCACTGCCTTTGTTGCTCTTGTAGATCTACCACGTCCTCTTGTTTTATGACTGCCCAAAGAACTATTAAGAGGCTGCTCATTGATTGTCAATGGCTCTGCCAATTGTTCAACATCTTTTTCTCCCGAGCTGTCACTTTCTGCATGATGAGAAGGAGCTTCGGAATGAATCACATCCTCTTCCTTCTTTGTCTTTGAAGCTCTGCCTCTTCCTCTTGTTGTGCGTGAAGGGGCTTCTACCACGGGTTCAATGTGCGCCAATGGCTCTGCTGTCTTTGTTTCCTCTGTAACCTGTCTTCCCTTATTACGACCGTATCTTGGAGGAGGTATTGCGAAGGATCCATCGCTTGGCGACTTCTTTGTTGATTTGGGGTTTGTTCTGTAGTCATCATCGTATGTATTGATTGCCGTGACATTCTCCAATACAGCCTCCTCTGGTTCTTTTTTTTGTAGTTGGTATAACAGCTTCTTCGAGTTTCTCTCTGACATTGTTGCTCTTATTGTTCACAGGAGTATCTGGAACTGATTCATCCTGAACTAAGGACAACGCTGTGTCTACAATTTGACCTCCTAATGTGTTGCTATTGCCGTGACGCGTTGGAGTATCTGAAGTAGAGTCGGTTTGGCGCAGGGATGAGGATTCTTCTGTATTGTCATTTTGCTGAGAAGCTCTGGGACTTTGGAGTTTACCAAGGGTATTTGAAAAGAACTTCCACATCCTAGCAGACATCTTTTCGAGTTTACGATGTTTGTTGTTGTTGTTGTTGTTGTTGTTTGTCAATCCGAAAGGTGGAAAGAATGAGGTTTTTATGGATTTGTGGATGATGCAAAATAATTTTGTCACAGTGACTAGTTTAGTGCGGCCGCAACCGTATTTATTGTGGGTGACTCGAGACTTCGAGACTCGAGTATGACATTCTTCTTCTTATCCTTATCGCATTCCAACCAATTGCCGGATTCAACTTTTTGGAAAAAGCACTACCGTTATGAATACCGTAATACCTCTGAGTGAGTAGGTAGAGGT
The DNA here is from genome assembly GCA_003260565.1 of Monilinia fructigena. NCBI lineage: Eukaryota > Fungi > Ascomycota > Leotiomycetes > Helotiales > Sclerotiniaceae > Monilinia > Monilinia fructigena. Next base: position 533,773 of record QKRW01000025.1, read on the forward strand.
AGGTAGAAGTAGGTAGAGGTAGGTATTGATTTGGTATAGATGTGACTGACGGTTCGAATTGAATATGATGACTACGTACTGTGTAGGTATTGTACTCTAGTAGAGTAGTCACCGAATCATCCGTACAATCGTAGCTAGGTAGTGTAGTTTTAGTACCACAGGGCAGCTATAGCTAGTTACGAAGTACTCATGTTATCATGTTATCATGTTATCATGTTATATCACTCACTCTCTCACTCACTCCCTCTCACTCACTCCCTCTCACTCACTCCCTCTCACTCACTCCCTCTCACTCACTCCCTCTCACTCACTCCCTCTCACTCACCCACTCAGATAGACGAGGGTTCATTTAGGACCTCACGTGATAGCAGTGCTGGCAGTGACATCACATCATCCATCGTATGATCATCCAACCGCAAACTAATCATGATCATCAGCAAGCCGTTGGAGAAGATCTTCAGCTTTTTAGTTTCCTCTCTTGGGTCTTTCATTCCTTCATTATTAACATGTCTAGGAAGAGTAGAACTTTTGCTTTTGTATGAAGGGATCTTTTCAATTAGCCAAGAGGTAAGATTATGTATGTATGTTCTATGTTCTGCAACAAATTGTTGCGTATTAGCCCAGAGCTGCATGATGACTTGGCTAATCTAGATTTTCAAAGATTCGGATTTCTGTTGCTACAAGATAGAATTTACAATGCCATATGATCGAAGGTTGCAACACGATTCTGACTTACAATTATGGTCAGATTAGACATGCTATAAACACGATCTAGGTACGCAAAGCATCGATATATGCAATTATTCGAGTCAGGTCAAGTTTCCACGTATCTATAAATTAAGAAAATTGTTGAACACGTATGTTGAAACTAAGCTTGAAATTGAGTACATCTACTCTAGACCCATTTTTATCTAAGGGCTACTTAATCTTTGCATACAGGTCGACAAAGACAGGTCCCTGGATTATCAAGACCAAAAAGAGCACCCCGCTCAGCAAACAATCTATCTTCCCCGGGTTATAGAAACCTGCAAGCAATTCAATATCATCCTCAAAGCCTTTCATTCATTCTCCAAGTGTTCACTTCGTTTCTATCATGGCCTGGTTCCCGAAATTATCCAGCCTCCGCTGTATGCATTTTATGTCGTCCCAACAGGTCGTCCTCCAAAATAGACGTACATATCTCCACAGTTATCACATACCCGAGCATCTGGGATCTCACAATCAGAACTATCCCAGAATTCCTGAAGAAGACGCCCACCATCAGATCTATCCCAGAATTGTTGAAGAAGGCGCCCACCACCTGTATCTGAAGTCGGTCCATAAATTGACTCCAAGATATCATCTGCCAAGTCTTCATCATGATTTACTCTAACTCTCTTGGCCATAAGTTCATCAAGCGGTTGTCTGGTCTCATCATGTATCACAGCTCTTTCGGTTCCTTCACTGACGTTGACAGCGAATCCAGATTCAACATGGAATTGAACGTAATCGCCTTCAAATCCGGCAAATGTTCGGGACAATTGCTTCCATACATACTTCTGTCCTTTGGACTCCGGTTGCATTCTGGCAAAATTCTTGAGGTGTACCATTAAGATTTCGTTAGACTCAACAAAATTTGTAAATTCCAAGTATGGGCCTTGGATGGCACTGGTGAAGCGAGGAAAGATGCTTTGACCCTTCAATCCACCATCTCTAACCAGAAATCCCAAGCATTCTGAAGCCAATCCATGGTTGCTATCTGAATTCAGGCCCCGAATATATATCTCATCAAGAATTGCTCCAACTTTCCTCTTGTTAATTTTCGCAGAGCGATGCCTGGACCAGGAAGCTCGTCTCCGAAGTTCGCGAGATCGATCATCATATAGATTTTTAAGTTGAAAGCCGTTTTCCGCTCTCCTGAGTTGATGAGTTCCTCAGGATCGTTTGAAAACTGAAGGGCTTCAAGGAAATCGAAGATTTGGCGCCAACAGTAGCTTTGCAGACCTGCGTACCTGATATTAAAACTTGGACAACGCTTTATGATATTAATGTTCAGCTGGTTCTTGTAGCCATAATATCCAAGTAGCGAGTGATCGTTGATTCCATCATCATAGTACCTGCCGACAATACGTAGCTTCAAATGCTTGAGCTCCGCACAAATCTTCGGATGGGTCTTTACCAACCACCTCAAAGACGAGACCTGGGTGAAGAGAAACTCATTCTTGCTGAATAAGAATTCCGTCCCTTCATCATTAAAGGCTTTTGAATACTCGGAGGAATTGAATGGGGAGATATTGTTGCTCGGCATGCTCAGATTCAGTGACGTTAGATTTCAGAATCTTGACTCCAGGGTCAATTATTGGCCGTGAAAGCTGCAAGACAAAGCCAAGAATTCGATACCGTACTTCGATTGGAAAATCTGAGTCAAGAGTGAATTCTGAATCAGGAGAATGGAATCTAGTGCTTGTGCTGGAACCGTTCTTGGAAGGCCAGACGGGTGTTATGAGTTTCAATAAGTGCTTTTAGATCGCCATTGTCCTTCTCGAGAGCATCCTTCTGTCCGCAAAGTTTTCTTTGTTTTTCCAATGAGCTCGATGGTTGTTTTGTTTAGAGGTCTATGATCTTTGGCTACTATCGGATTATCATCTGGCGGTCCATCCCATAAATGATCCTTCTACAGTCAAGTCAGTATAATAAAACCACACAGACTCAAGATGCCACTTACTGATTCATCATAAAAATGCTCATAGCTATTTATCCATTGTGCTAGCCGACAGTTGTCTTGCTGCAAAGATCGATTGAGAGACCTCTATTGATTATGAATGAATTTCGGTTGATCCTTGATGTCTGAATGAAATTTGTGAAGTCAGAAGATAATTTTTGTCCATAGAAAGGACTTGAAAGTAATCGAGATCATACAGTCTTGCCAAAAAAAAGTTGAAAACAAATAAATCAACAAGTCGGAGCAGGATGCTAGCGTGATTGCTGCTATATGGGACAAGCTGATAATTTCATCACAACTTTCCAATACCTGTCCGATAAAGACCTCCTCATTTCTTATCATCACGGGATATATCTAAGTGAAGAAGTGTGAAAAGAACCTCTCACCTCACCTTTATTCAAGTGAATCCAAGTCATCTGAATCCTGCTTTAATAGTTTGCTGGATCCAAGTTGTCCAAATGAGTCATCCGAAAGATTCATTCATCTAAAAAATTATGGTGATAATTTGAAGGATATAAAAAGTCATGATAAATGTGAAGATTTTGCTGATCATCCTATATAGTATACCATATCATGTCAATCATACGTGACTGCGTTTTGTCTAATTGTTTGCTTTCAGACTATCTTCAAATGTTTGTTCCTTTATACATAAAAGAGTGTTATCCGAAAGCTATAAGACTACAGTGTCTAGAAGTCTAGAAACAGCATAGTTAAATAGTTTGGAAAAGATATAATCAGCTTTGAGAAAGGACCTTAAAGAGCAAAACTTAACTCTGAGCTTCATGGTCTCAAGAAATTGAAATGGAACTCTCAGCGCTCCACTATCACGTTCTCATCTTCCTTAATCATGATTGATATCCACCATTATATGCGAGAATAAGCGATTTATCAACCATCATTAAGTCTAGGGTGGTCTAGTAAACGCGCACTTGACCCTGGACTCATTGACAACTTGGGTGGAGGAAAATTCAGTTCGTCTAGTTTAGGTTACGATCCATTAATAATTCGCTTTCTTGAATGCGGTTTACTTTCGGTGTCTTCTAGTGATGGAGATAGATGTCAAAGTATGATGTGAGGCGAAGTGAGATGATGCAGATCTTCGCTTTGGTTTTTGTGGAGCTGAGGATGGAGCATATGAGATTCAGTATAAAAACTCTCCCCATAAAACATCACTATATGAATCAATTGTTTTCATTAAGAACACATGCTCAACACTTTCTTCTCACTGAAATTGTTTTCCCATCTTGGGAGTCTTGGCCATATTTCCACCATAAGCTTTAGGCAAGAAGTCAACGTGGAAAAGGGCTTAGCACAGAAGCGAGGCATCTATATCAATAGGAGAGTTCAGAGCAGTCAAAGGCTTGATTAATATAAGGAAGATTGTCTGCGGATGTGTTGATATACAAGTCTTCAATAGTTACACGCCCAGTTTCTTGTTGGCCAACTTTGACCAGGGGAGATCAACTAAACGTCACAGACATTTAAAACCGCGAAAGGGCCAAGTGTTATTCCATATTTTTGAACCATATCAAGAAAGCAGAACATATACATACACCAAAAGACCTAAAGATAAATTGAGCAAATTATCCAGAAGGCTGCTGTACTTCTAGTCGTCCTGGCGCTCGGAGACCTCCAGGGAATTCACCGATGTTCCATTCAAGGTCCATGGTCAAGCGTGCAGATACGTCGGGCTCTGAGCTGGTAAGACTTCGGGCTTGCTATAATCGACGATTATTGAAGAGATGTTCAATATGGTAGTCAATTATTCATGTCTTCAAGTACGACGCATTTGTAGAGAATCATTCATTGCCGGATGGAAGATGAGGAATGTTTTTTGGGTTAGAAAGAGCCGCTCAGTTCATTTGGTCATACTGTATTGCTGGAAAGAGCACATTGAAACATCTAACATTAAGATTATCGATTATCAAAGATCATAAGATGGCTTTTGATTATTGAAGTATTTCAAATGTAACGATATAGCTGTTTGATAAAATGATGTTCACGCAGGTGATGTTGAGCTACATATGGATGACAAAGCTCTGACAGAGATTCCCAGGAACCAAACGTGTCAATTAGGTAATTAATGACTGATCATTCAGATAGTCACGCTTTCCAAATCAGGCGAGACTACTGTTTCTTGTTTCTTCCCAATAGTTTAATACAATTTCTCATGAAAATGAGAGAAACTTTCACCTTTTTTTCAATTGCACTCGAAATTGGAGCACTTTTATCTATCGCTTTGGACTGAGAACGTCTAAATCACCCCAAACTCAAACGCCTTTCAGAGTTTCGACTCTACTAGGTAACATCACATACAGTACAAAATTTAGATCATGAGAGTTGAAATTTCACCAGATTTACCTCACATCTCAATCTTCTCGCATTGATATCTTCAATTTTAATCTTTATTTGCCATTTCCATGCAAATTGAAGTCTCTCGCCCCATGGGAGTATATCATGGCGAGACGTCGCTTCACTTTGTCGCTTCACTTTGTCGCTTCACTTTGTCGCTTCACTTTGTCTCTCCAGCTTCCAATCGAGATAAGACAGATAATCTGGAATCTGACCCTCGAGTCTCGCTTTGTTGAAGTCAGACCAAAGGCTCATAATCAGGCCGGATTCTTTACTTTAACTCCAACACCAACTGCGTTGTCAGTATGTCAGGATTCGAGAGATGCAGTATTGCAATTTTATCCAAACTTGCTGGACAAGGAATACGTTATTCACCCCAACAAGCTTACCGTCTATGACCAAGCAGTTGGTGCTGCTATACCTGGAACCAAGCTCAACTCCTGCATGGATGTATTGTACCTAGATTGGAGAATTGCAGATAACCTTGATATTTTTTTGAAACAAATGTCGAACCCTCTAGCCCCGAACATCCTCTATTTGGCTCTCAATCAAAACCTAATGTTCCAACGTACAACACCACATCACTTTGATAAATGCAAACAGATTAAGGTCCATAATGGCCAGTTTCAACCTGTGCCCGATGAGCACAATTGTTTCTCCGTGGACTTTGAGTGGCGTATTCTTGAGGACGATGCTGTGGATTTTTTCACGAATATCATAGTTTCAATGTGGGAGCCGCAGGAGTTGGTCTTTGTCTCTGATGCATATGGATTAGATCCTTACTGCTTCTACCAAGCCCGTAATGAGCGTGCTGCGTTAACTATCTTTATGGATGATTATATTTATGTCTTCCGGGCACCAAACAACGATCCAATCTACGATTATCGCGATGAATTATACGCAATGCGCAGTTTAGCTTATCGAGATCCCTTCCGCTACGATTGTTTGCTGAGAATTCATAAGTATGGTCTCAATATCCGCCATTGTCTCAAATTTGGGTGGAGATTTCCTGCATCTGAAAGCCCTAATGTGGCGACAATGGATACTTACACATCATGGTGATGGAAACGAATATGAAAATCTGTATCAGCCTTTCGAATTAGATTCCTCGAAAATTGGTGGAGAAGAATAGCTGATCATTTCGAGGAATAATAACGTACCAGACTTTGAAGGAAGAATTAAGGATTATGTATTCGGACCGTGGGAAAACTTAGAATAATCACAACGCCAATCAATCTTGCAAACAAAGGATGGACGAATATTATCTAATGAGCTTACAAGGAATATCAGGATAAGTTCAAATTTGCTATTTCAAATGCCAGCATACAAATTGTGAGCTTTTTCATCTAAAACCATTCTGTACGAGCATCGTCTCAGAGTTCATATATAAAACTTATGATCAAACTATTCTTCTTCTTGAAACCTTTGAGATGCATTCCTTTTATTTGAAAGACATATCAACCTTCTTGAAGACTCCCAAACCAGTAGATCTAGCCATCGATACTTATCAAATAGCCCCAAACTAGCCTTTCCCTCCCTCCTCAAATCGAAGGATAATCCTCATTTTCAACTCCCTCTCCCCAACCCTCAACACCATGATGAACAAACCTTTCCTTCTCACACAAGATAAACATTCACCTATCCATTTCATAATTATATTCCCATCTTTAATATCTCACATCAATCAGCTTTTGCCATACCTTAATTAACACGTCCATCCAATCCACAGAATTCATCCAATCTATCCAAACATTCAACCCACTACTCACCAGAAAATTTATCACTATTCAAATCCAGAGCAGAGGAAATCTTTCAAAGAAATCGATGCATTCCATAGATGTTCTGCTAATTGAATCTCAGCAGACTTATATATTTTATTGGACCTTTCATCTCCCAAGCTTTCGGGTTTTGATCTTTTGATCAGTTTGGGTTGTTGAGGTTTTGGGGGTAATTTGAGCACTTGATGATGATGATTAACAGTTCAAATTGAATTCAGGATAATGCCTAAAGAACATAGTGGTCAATTGCTAGTAACTGGGTTCGCTATCTTGATGTCGAAACTAATTTTGAGTTTATGCTTCCCGGATATGATATAGCGGTTTCAAAATCTTTCGGCTGACCAATTCATAAAATTAGAGAGAATCTTTTGATCAAATATATATTGTCAAACTCATATATCCATAAAACAATCACGGCGTTCTCACCCCTACATGTTGCCCCAAAATCAACATTACCCCCATCAATATCCATCATCTCCATTCTGCCCATTCTGCCCATTCTGCCCACTCTCTCACTACCCTCTGTCCCAATCCAACCTCATATACATCTCCTCCTCTATCATCACCTATCCTCATCCTTCCCCCCCCTTTAGTTTCCCAATTTCTTTCCTCCTTGTCCCTTCATCTTGATCGATCAGACCTACCACTCAATTCCAAGTCTTCAAACTCCACCTCCATACCTTCGCAATAACCGTCGCCACCCACATTTTTGAAAATCCATTTGCGCATCTTCCAACTTCCCATTCCTCGAGTGTTTTCACACTGTTGGCGCCGGTTTCGGGAGTTGCAATGTAGAAGATTGTTATTGATAAGCCCATTAGCATGAAGATTGAGAAACTGTTGAGAAAGCTGTCAGCAATGGTGTGTGTGATATAGCTGCGCACGGGATATGATGAGGCTTGGATCAGAAGAGAGTATGGTAGCCAGAGCTGGATATTATCATAGTCAATATTATGGCCGTAGTTGACGTGTGCGAGGAATACTTGGGGGGTGACGGTTCCGCGTTTGCCAAAAGCTGCTGATATGCCGTTGGAGTGGGCACGATAGCGGCTTACAGAATGCTCCTGCGGTGCTGCCAAAGCCCCTATGCACTTAGTGCACTGCCCAAGGTCTCATAGGCGGTTCAAGGACTGGCCATCACGCCCGCCAATTCCTCCAACGTCGAACGCGGAAGGTCTACTTTACCTGACTCACCTACTGTCCAACCCTATGGACTTTGCTAAATTTCTGGACGTCACTGGCTGCTACACTCGCCTCCCGGTGAGCCCCAGCAACGGACACGAAAATTTCAATCTCTCTCCCCCCCCTCTTTCTCCCCCCTTTCTCCTCCCCCTTCTCCTCCCCCTCTTTCTCCCCCCCTCTTCTCCTCCCCCTCTTTCTCCTCCCCCTCTTTCTCCCTCCCCTCTTCTCCTTCTTCTTTACCCCTTTTCTCTACGTCCGCACTTACGCAACAATAATAGCGCAAGGTTGCGATCGAACCCGCTCCCGGTGAGCTTCATTAATCTTCAGTTCAATAAAACGCCCCGGTGATCCGAGAACGTTTTAGATCTTTTAACTGCATTCAAGCCTTATGCTTGCTAATCTGTCTGCTTTAAAGCTACAAACACAACTGCCCCCCGCCTAAACGGAGTGGAGGGGACGCAGTAGAATAAGCTTTGTAAAAGCTCTTTGTAAATTAGAAATGCTTTCTCAGGCTACTTTTAGTATAACTCCTTAGCTTAGCACATCCTTATACCCCTAGGGAGGTTAGTATTTGGGCCTGCGGCCCTAGGCCTACTGCCCTCCTCCGCCGGATGAAAATAAATACTACTACGATAGCGGCTTAGGAACAGTTCGGCTGCAATCTGTTGGGAATGGTTAGAGTTCTGAAATGGGCATAGATAAGGAGGTATGCTGAGATACTGGCTATATATATAATGGTATATGGACCTAATATTTATTAGTCGATGCTTCGCTGAGATTGAATGAAGAGGACATTGCGCACCGAAATTGAAGAATATCTGACACAAAAGCGTACAACACGATTGTAGCTGCTGAGCCACTAATCCTATACAAATGATTGAATGAGCCTCCAATCATTATGAACAATATTAAAAGAAGAAGAAAAAACCAATCATCTGAATCTTCCGTCAACCAATTGTGTCAATAGCTACGAAAGTGATCGCGCATCCCGTAATTATAAGCGCACCAATCGAGACCACGAATAGACTTTGCCACACATCATCAGTGTGAAGAGGGTAGATAGAGCTTGGTGGAGTCTCAGTACCGTGCCAGATAGTATGGATGTTATGAGGGCTGTTCGTTCCCAATCCGCTGTGAGTCAATTTGTCAGATACAAAGATAAGGGATGCCACCTTTAGGGCAAAACCATTTGAGGCCAGCAGATTATTTGCAAGTGAATACATTCAGATGATGGCTTACTAGAATGGCAAATATTCACAGAACCAACACATCTATGCTGTGTGGTAATCAAAGTCCGAGGATCTCCTCTGTTCCAAAAGTAATCCTTGAAGTCTTCTCAAGAGGGTGCTGGTGGTTGTTTATTATCATTAGTGATAGCCATAATCTGATCTTCCACGCGAGTCACTCCTAACTCTCCTCTTGATCCCCTTGTGGATTAATATATTTTTGTCGTATATTCCTGTTCATAGCTGAACTGCGGAATCATAGCTGTGGGGGTATGTCTACAGACGTAGTAGATGCACCTGCTGAATCAATTTCTGACGGGAGGTACCTATTAAGTTCCGAAGCAGCTCTTTTAATGTTTTTCTCTACATCCTCTGTGTATCTTTGAGATTCGATAATGGTAAGTTGAAACCAAAGAGTGATGACTGCTGGCATGACTCCTACGCCGATCATCCACCGTCATATATATACGATCCATAGTTTTGAAACATTCGCCAGTGCAATTCGACATAGTGACATCTACTAGTATCTCATTTCTTCGACTTGCAGCAGCTATCAGAGATACTAAAGTCGCAACGAGTTGACCCAAGGGCTGACACATAAAGACGGCGGTCATCATCTTTCCCCTGAGGTTGTGTGGGGCAAATCTATGACAGAACTATGTTTAGCGAAAAGAGTAATGTTAATGACCATCAAACTTCAATTTAGATGCATCTCTACTATCACTGACACCTAAATCCCACTATTTCCAGTGATAGTCTATCAAAATGAGTAATTGTTCAAGATTGCTGCTCCACAAAGACTGGCAACAGGATTGAGTATAAATCGTATAGATGCAGGTGCCTACCATTGTACCGTCTTTCCCCATGGGCGTCATTGACTTGGGTTTAGACTATATCGGCCATCTTACTCCAGCTCCAAGATTATCACTAAATCTCCTAGCAAATCATGGACGTTCTGAAGCTATTGTTGTCACACACACTCTCTTACCTCAGGTCCCAGAGTATTGCCATAACCATATCTTGAAAATCTTACAGACAGTTTCATAGCTTTCTTACCTTTCTTTTTTTCAATCCTATCAAAATCTAGTCGATTCTAGAAAGTTTCTCTATCTTCTCTTGGAGATCCTCTATATATTGATTTCCATACTACCAAGTGGGTTAAGATATACGCAATGAGTGGATTTGGGTGGTTGGCAGGTGATATTGTTTCTGGCCTGAAAGTGGTATGGGGTATATGGAAGGCTATTTATGGTGGGCCCATGAGTGCTTAAATCGAAGCAAAACAGTTTTTTAAGGAGTTTTTATCTCATCATGCAATGCCTATATAATTAGACGCAACGAAACGAAGGTTTTATGGAGGGCTCTGGCCTAGCAGAAGCTCCATCAAAGATCAAGGAAAAATTTGTTGATACCATCTCAAGAGATATGCAATTAAGAATAATGGCTAATCCTCAGACAGCAATGGCCAAAAAAGGTACATCAATGTGGTTAAGAAAGATTACCTTCTCGAGGGATCAGATCAAAACTCTATACCTGCAGGTTTCCTGACCTTTCTTGCAAGATCAAGTTTCACAGCTTCGTACAAAGATCGAGCTATATCTTAGTTTAGCTACCTACAAGTTATCCGCATTGAACCAAGATAGACGTACCGAACTTCGCCCCTCAGTAGATCCATCTACCCCTTCACAATCAGAACTATCCATGATACCATACCTCGACAATCACCATGTTATCAAAGATGAAGCCCATAGATATCGTTTTCAAATGTTAGGATCTCACCGGATCAAAATCATGAAATCTGATGATCCCAAAGGGAAAAAGATTTCGCGCTTGACTTGTCTACTAGTTTATATATTTCGTAAATAAAAGGTAGTTTTTTTTAACTTCTTATTCTGCATCATCACTGCTAAATCATGTAGGGTTTTTTAGTGTTTCAACATCTCATTCTTGGTAAAGAAATAAAATATGACTCTGACATTCAATGGATCAAATACACAATGGAAAAACAATATCAATGTCGCCTTTCCACAATCTGAATGCTTCGTGATCCCACTTCTCACCTTTGCTACACTCTCCTTTTTCACAAATCCTCTGATCATAAATCTAGTTTTGAGGAATGGCCTGGTGAATACACTTTCTCTATATCTGCTTCGCCCCTAAATGATACACTAATCACAGAGCGGGGAGCGCTTCTCTAAATGGAGGAAGAAGGACCGCGGGAATAAAGGGAAACGGCACTGAAGTACAGGGCGCTAGGAGTACCATCAAGTATAGCAACAGGCTATACACGGGAGGCGCGCGGGGAGGCCTTGCCTCCGTCGCGGGCCCGTCGCTAATACCCTTCGGGAGGTCAGAACTAGCCATTCTACACGGAGACGTTAAACTGTATATAAATAAATAAATAGATACACTAATCACCAATACTCAGTATCGGTATTCAAAAAACCAAAAGAACCCAGAACCAAGGTTTATAAAGTTAGAGATTTTGGACGGAAGACCATTGCATCTGGCTCGCAAACACAATTCGAGCCTACAGAGAAATAATAGTCAAGGTAGTATTACCACAATCGGCTCCCAAGAATCTACGAATGGTGCATATGAGAGAATTCATGATGGATCGGTTCATGTTCCTGGTAGGAGTATTAAAGGTTTAATTGTGGAGTTTTATGATGTGAATGGTTAGTTTTTTTCTTCTTTGTCCCTTCTCCTTTGATAAATGTGGATATCATTCATCCCTTTCGAAATCTCGCCTATGCATTACATCAAATCTTCAAACTAACTTTTATCCCCTTACCATCTCCGACTGTCATACCTTCTGGCAAGAATTCACAATTCATGAATCGATTTTTGATGCAATCCCCTTCGGGACATCAGAACTCTTTAGCCATGACGCGAGGAATAATTTTGCAGAATTAGATTAGGGGTTAGTGTATATATGAAGTTGAGAAAGAAGATAGAGATGCGATATTGAAGATTTCCAAGATATCAGTACACTCTAACACCTTCCACTATAGCTATCTTACATTGCAATTCACCGCTCAGGTAAGTAGAGCACAACACTAGCATAGCATCACAAACCAGAGAAGTGGAGAGGTAGGGCTTAGGAAGGAAGGGAAGATGGAATAAGGAATGTATGTATATAGATGTATTCTCCAAAGGGAAATAATGGTAGATGAGAGAAATACGAAGTATCAGAGAAGAATCTAATAAGATCTTCTGTAATATAAACAATATACAACTGATAATAGCACGAGAATTGAAATTTCAGAAGTATCTGATGAGTATATTAAGAGAATCTAAATCATCACCCTTTGCATTCTTAATCTTAGAAATGCAAATCTGTATCCCAACCTCAAGACCACATAAGGTATCTGTATCCGCAATTTTTCCTTTCCTCTATAGCAGTCTTTAGCTCTTAATCTACAACTTGGGACTGATTGTTCTTTCTTCTCATTATCCCTAATCTAATTTCATAATATAATAACTTAGTGCAATCTAACTATTTATATATACATACAAACATACAAAAACATACACAAAACCTCCCCCAATCATAAGAACCAATCCTATATCCCTATTCCAAACCCCCACCTTTATAATGCCCCTTTAACGCTTCTAAAATACAAACCCTAAAACTCCCAACACAAAAACACAATATATACAGAAAAACATATATCATAACCCATTTACTTATCATTGATCTTTCAAACTGCTGAAAATGACAAACCACGATTTGAGAATGACTTGTTGAAAAGTATTGAATATCCCAATACCCGATCATCCAAAGACTCAAATACCCAATCCCCCATTCCACAAATCCCCAAGTTCAAAGAACGAATATATAACCTCAAACCCGTCACCCCTTAACACCATTAGCCATCAGCCATCAACTAAAATCTAAATCTAAATCTAAATGAAACTACAACTGCAATTTCAAATCGGCAAGGGAAACAGCGAGAACAAATCCTGAACACCTCAATCGAATATACTATACCGTTATATAGTATTCTATTACAATCAACCCATGCCATTGACAAACCCAACTCAACCTAAAAACCAAAGAATCCCTTCCCTCGTGATCATTCCCTTATCATAGCCATCTTTTCCATTCCTCCTCTTCCTGCCTGTTACGGGAGCTGCCTCTAGGGTCACGGGGAAGTGTCTAGAGATCTCTCGAGGTGGTTTAGACTAGACTTCAAGGAGGAATTCGATAAGATTGTAACTGGTTGCAATTCTCGTAACTATAGTAATGAAACTAATGATTGATCTTGAGCACGAAGCTCTACATGTAAAGAAATCCTTCCCTTATATAGACCTTCGTTCTGAAAGTCGAATCGGCTTTTAAGTCACGTGACAATCGTCCTGTGACTTCTAGCCTTCTAGCTGATTCCACAGCCTGTTACTGATCCATCGTAACAGTGCGGTGTGCTGTATGGGGGATATAGGGATGGGTGTGAATGGATATGGATATGGGAAAAGGGAAGAGGAAAGGAAAGGGTTTTGGTATTAAGGGTTCTGGAGTATGCGGTGCAGTGCAATGTGGTGTAGTATGGTGCGGGTTGGATTAAGTAAGTTGATTATATATTTTTCTTGTTTTGGGGGGGGGGAGGAGAGAGAAAGAAAGAGGGAGAAAGGGAGTAAAGAGGGTTTTATAGAGTAAAGTTATGGGCTGAAATATTAATATATAAATGTCGAATTAAAGAGTTAGGTTTTAAACTTTTATTATTATTATTATTATCATCATCATCCCCTCTCCCCCCTAGCCTAAGAAACTAGGCTTATTTAGGTATAGTGATAATTCTAACCCTTTCTAGGGGAGGATGGTAGATAGGTAGATTGGCAGGCAGACAAGCAGGCAGGTATACGTTATACAAACGGTTTGTTTCATAATCAAGATTAGAGGATAAATATCCCGATGAATGAGGGAATGAATGAATAAATGAGGGAATGAAGATTAAAGATGAACAGGTTAAGCCTTTCTCTACATCTCAACCAACGACATTCTATTCCCAGCAAACAAACATACAAACATACATACAAACAAACAGATGTACATGCATACAACAAAACCAATAAAATCATCAAACGTTATACTTCCTCCTAAAAACTTTATTCATTCGTTCATCCATCCATTCATACACACACACAAACACACGCACACACACACACACACACACATATACATCAAAACCTCATCAACTACAACTCAACCAATACCCAATCTACCATCTACCTGTCTGTCTCTCCTTGCCAACCTATCTACCTATCTGTCCTCCCTCCATACCCCGTACAACCATGCACTTCGGAAGTTATGTACGTACGGAGTATGGTGTGGTGTGGTGTGTTGAAGCGGGATTACAGGATCGCGGGATTGCGATCTACATGTTAGTAAGTAAGTGTTATGGCGGACGAACGCGAATGAATGGGTGGATGGATGAATGAAACCGGTCAGGTAGGTATGGATGGGATGGGGTGCTTGGTATTTGGTTGTGTGTATCTTGTATCTTGTGCTTTGTGCTTTGTGTTGGATGGATGGATAGATGGATGGATGAATGGATGGATGGTACGGGGTGTTTGGTGTGTTTCTCTTGTGTGTATTTTTGTATTTTGTATTCTATGCTTTGTGCTTTGTATGGGATGGATGGATGGGCGAGTGGGTGGATGGAAAATATATATAAAGAGTACATATATACACACGCACACACGCACACACGCACACACACACACACACACACACATATATAATAAACATCTCATAATCACAATCATAATCTTGACGTTGTCGTATACATAACCTAACCTCCTTTGTGGTTTCGCTTCTCGATGTGTATGTATGTATGTATATATCCATGTAGTATACTATACTAATGTTGATCATAGTGGGTGTGTATGGGTGTGTATAGCACGAATTGAATTGGATTGATTGTGGGATGAGAATTCATGGATGGATGGTATGATATGGTGTTTCCTCGGTATATTTATCTGTTGTTTTGTTTTGTCAATATAGGATGTAGAATATACTCCATACTTCAGACTTCATCCGCCAGCCATACTCTCTCTGTACAACATCCCAACCCTCCACAACCCCAAGGGGAAGAAAAAAGTCTCTACACTCTACACCTACCTGTCGACTAATACCCCAACACCCCAATCCCCCTACCCGCTTTTCCTTTCCTTCATCCATTTGCAGATAGATGTATAGACAGACAGACAGACAGACAGACAGACAGACAGATGGGTGTTATGCAAATACAAATACAAATACATGCACAAACACACGAAGCACCCCCGCCCCTCCCCCCCTCCAAAAAAAGAATCTATGCGCAGAAATGATATCGAAACAGAAAAGCGATTATAGTCAAGTGAGGCATTTTAGGTGTGGTGTTTTGAGGTTTGTTGCAATTGGTGAGTGCTTTGCATTTGGTATGTTGTGTATGGAGGGCTGGGTTGGGTTGTACTTGTACTTGTGCTTGTACTTGTATTGTAGATGGAGATGGAGATGGGGATAGGGATGGGGTATCACGTGGTGGTGGGTATGGTTGGATTGGGTGTATTTTTATCTATTGGATTTGTGAGTGAGAGCGAGAGTGGGGATGGGGGTGTATGGTGTGTGTGTGTGTATGTGCGTATATGTATGTGTACGTGTGTATGTATATATGTATATGTTAAGAATAGAAAGTAATATAGTGATAGTTTGATGAATGAATGGATGAATGTTATTGTATTACATGGTTTTGGGGGAGATATCATATGCATTATGGCTATTAGATAGGTAAGTGATGATTATATAGGAAGATACAGTGTGTAGCTATAGTTACTATACAGGTAGGTAGGTAATTGATAGTTATATACTTAGGTATATATATATATATATATATATATATATACATATATGAACGAAAAAACAGAAGGGGAATATGAAGGGGAACAGGAAGAGAAACGGAAAAGGGGAGGGAAAAGAAGGAGAGGAAGAGAATGCGGGAGGGTTTAGAGAGATGAGATTCTCAGGGGAACAAGAGAATAAGGAGGTCGAAAGGGAGATGAAGAGAAAATACGTAGCTGTAGGCGATCAAAGGGGAAAGTCACGAGAATAGGAATTGGAATAGGAGTACAACTTCATTACACTACATGAGATATTTATGAATTAGAGTGTAGGGAGGTAGGTAGGTCGATGGATAGATATTGTTAATTGATATCTGGCAGTAGGGATAAAGGAAGATGAATTGGTATGAATTGGTATGAATTGGTATGAATTGGTATGAATTGGTATGAATTGGTATGAATTGGTATGAATTGGTATGAATTGGTATGAATTGAATGAATTGAATGTATCAAGAGTACCGTTATTTGATAATTTAATGATACATTCATCTACGTTTTAATCCTTTGGAAAGTTGATTTGAGGATTGTTTGATTGAGGATTGTTTGATTTGAGGATTGTTTGATTTGGTATTCCATGTATTGTATTGATGTTGTATGAGGTTATACTTACTGGGTAGATACTTGGTAGTTAGTACTCGTGATGATAAGATAGGGGTGTTGTATAGCTGAAGGTAGTATAGGTATATATGTATTATAGGTATTTGTATAGGTATTGTATAGGTATATATAGGTAATATATAGGTATATAGGTATTGTATAGGTATTATATAGGTATTATATAGGTATTATATAGGTATATATAGGTATTGTATAGGTATTATATAGGTATTATATAGGTATTATATAGGTATTATATAGGTATTATATAGGTATTATATAGGTATTATATAGGTATATATATAGGTATTATATAGGTATTATATATTGTATAGGTATTTTATAGGTATATATAGATGGATAAATATTGGTATTGAATAGGTAGATAGGAGGTAGCTGGAGATAAACGACCTTGGAATAGTTATATAGAAGATATCGGGTAAATGATATATACTTTATATATTCTAGTAGATATATATAGTTTTGTGAGAATTGAATCGAATTTTGATTGGTTGATGATATTGATCATTAGTATCTAATATTTCCTTTTTCCTTTTTTTATTTTGCTATTTAATATAAGTATATCTATTAATAAATAATATAAATATATTAGTTCAATATATTATATAGATAGATTATATCATACAAAGACATTATATGAATATATCATATTATACGTATCTATAGATAAACATATAACTCTATTTATAGATATCTATTAATCTTAACTCTACCTACATAATACTATATATCTATTATTATATTCATCTACCTTGTACATATACCTAGTATCATCCCTCCCTCGTAACTTGCTTATCTAATAATACCCATGAGGTACTTTGACCCTTTTCCCCAAGTAAATCTTAAAATGACCAATCCAAATTAAAAAAGTCTTGGAGCCAATCAATGCAGGAATCCCGAAATCCAGACCAAATCAAAGTAATAAACCCCTTTTTTGTTGGTCGAAATACAAACCAACGCAAAGTAATTCATTCATTTGCAACGTGGAAATGGAAGTAAACTGGTTTCGATATGACAAACAGAGAGCGAGGGGGGTAAGGAGGGGAAGTGAGAGGAGAGAGGGAGAGAGGGAGAGAGGGAGAGAGGGAGAGAGGGAGAGAGGGAGAGAGGGAGAGAGGGAGAGAGGAAGAGGAGAGAGGGAAGAGAGAGAAGAGAGAGATAGAGATAGATAGATGTATAATAGATGTATAGATAATTAATATAGACAGGTAGATAAACAGATAGATAGACAAGCAAATAGGAAATCTAATCAATCCCTTAGTTTGTTCTATTTAACCTTTTTGATTTTATTTCCAACTTAATTAATCAACTAATTACCTTTTTTTTTTTTTCGCTTTCTAATTTAACACAACAACAATTACAATCACAACCACAACCACACCACAACCACAACCACAACCACAACCACAACTACAACACAACCACAGCAATAACATTCACTACAATCGTTTAGAAATTCCTTCAATCTCTTTTTTCATCTTCTTTCCCTTGATTTGATTTAACTTTGATTTACTTTACTTGACTCTATTGTACTTTATTCCTCTTTATTCAATTCAATTCGATTCAACTACTCTACTCTACTCTACTCTACTCTACTCTACTCTACTCTACTCTCCTCTCCTCTCCTCCTCTCCCTCCTCTCCTCTCTTCTCCTCTACCCTCCTCTTCTCTACCCTCCTCTTCTCTACCCTCCTCTCCCTTCCTCTCCTCTCCCTTCCTCTCCTCTCCCTTCCTCTCCTCTCCTCCCCTCTGCCCTCCTTGTAGTATCGTACTTATCATATTAAGTACAAACAAGATACTTTGTGAGCATACTTACTCTCACTACTTACTTACTATTCACTACTCACTACTCACTACTCACTACTCACTACTCACTACTTACTACTTACTACTTACTACTTACTACTCATTCCTCACTACTCACTCACTACTCACTCACTACTCACTTATACACCTCTCTTCTTATTTATCCATTTCAAATCTTGATCTGGATCCTTATCCAAATAATAACACCAATCCAACCAATCCATCCAATCCGTGTGGAGGATTAATATCTGTCTGGTACGTGCAATTGATTCGTATTCCTCCTGCATGAATGAATTGGTCTTTAAACATTGAAACCATTCATCCATCACCCCATCCAATCAATCCCTCGATCTTTTTTTAATTGTAGCTTTGAAAAAAGAGATTTGCATCTTCTTTTCTTCTTTCTCAAGGATATTCATTATATTCTATTCTATTCTATTCTTTTCCATCCTCATCTTCATCTTCGTCTTCCCCTTCCCCTTCCTCTTCCTCTTCAACTTCAACCCTCGATTATTTTCTTGTCTGTCCATAGAAGCTAATTTCCCCCATCTTTTGTGCCGATAGAGTTCAGAATCTCCCACCCTTCTTTCTTCAACAACAACAACAACAACAATAATCACCTTCGATCTTTCTATATCAAATCATAAACAATGGGTAAGCAATTCATTTCATTTTGGAAAAGGTCAATACTTGGAAGAGGGAGAGGCAGAGGGAGAGAAAGACAAAGAGGGAGAAGAACAGAAGAAGAACAGAAGAAGAACAGAAGAACAGCAGAACAGCAGAATAGAGAAAGAGAAAGAGAATCAGAAAAGAGAATCAGAAAGAGAATCAGAAAGAGAATCAGAACCACAGAGGAAATCGATTTCATTGAAACGTCAACCATCAAATCGATATCAACAATTGATCAACCAAATCTCTCATCTATTCGAATCGTCTCTATTCAATCAATCTTTCCGACAATTATTCGGGACACATTATTTCAACTACAAAGCTTCACATTTCGAGTCTGGTACCCTCGCATATTTCGAAATTCATTTCATCAAGCTGGAAAACCACCCATCGGCCACAAGATGTTTCATCACAACATTGACGTGCCAGTCATGAAATCAATTTCAAATGGTCACTGGAATCTCATCATCAACAAGAAGCCTTCTGCTGGACCACCTGCATCACAACTTGGAGAGAAGGAGTGGTCGGTAGTAGCATCTGAGAGCATGTCTCAAGGTGTCTCCGTGCCTAAGCAATCATCCGAGAGCACCGATCCACGTCAATATCCTGGAAGCCTGCATCGTCATCAACGAGGCACAGATCGAGGTCGCGCTCAGTTTTAGAAGCATGCTAGATGTCGAAGAAGCTCCAAGCTTGGAACAAATTTCTATGGATCACCATGAGTCGATGGAGTTATGGGTCCGCGGATAAATTACAGCAGGCTTCTAAAAATTATAGCACTACTTCGAATGATTGGGCTGACATTTTACCTCTCTATACAGCTACGAACGGAGCCCCAACCGCTCCTACCCGAGCATCGCCCCATTCCCAATGGAGCACCATCATCCCCACTGGAGATCCCAATGACCGTCAGCCACACAGATCCAAAAGATTGCACAGCGCAACAAGCTAGCGATATGAAGAACATTGTCAGAAGAAAGTTGACTGGATACGTTGGATTTGCCAATCTACCAAATCAATGGCACCGAAAGAGTGTTCGCAAGGGATTCAACTTTAATGTCATGGTTGTTGGTACGTGGAGCTTCGGGATATGTGATGGGATTTGTGCTAAACGTTCAACAGGTGAGTCTGGGCTCGGAAAGTCGACTTTGGTCAACACTCTTTTCAACACTTCCCTATACCCACCAAGAGAACGTAAAGGACCTTCTCTTGACATCATCCCCAAAACCGTTTCTATCCAATCCATCAGCGCGGATATCGAGGAGAATGGTGTTCGTTTACGTTTGACGGTCGTTGACACCCCAGGCTTTTGGTGATTTCGTCAACAATGATGAATCTTGGAGACCCATCGTGGATAATGTTGAACAGCGCTTCGATGCCTACTTGGATGCTGAGAACAAGGTTAACCGCATGAACATTGTTGATAACCGTGTTCATGCCTGCGTTTACTTCATCCAACCAACAGGGCATGCACTGAAGCCTTTGGACATTGAAGTGATGCGTAGACTGCATACCAAGGTCAACTTGATCCCAGTCATTGCCAAGGCAGATACCTTGACCGACGAAGAGATCGTTGCCTTCAAGCTTAGAGTAAGGGTCGCGACGACGTATTGCAAACCGAGCTAACCACGTCTAGATTCTTGCTGATATCAAACACCATGATATTCAAATCTTCGAGGGTCCACACTACGAAAAGGATGACGAGGAGACCATTGCTGAGAACAAGGAGATCATGGACAAGGTCCCTTTCGCCGTTGTCGGTGCCAATTCCGAGATCACCAACAGTGAAGGACGCAAAGTTCGAGGACGTAAATACCCATGGGGTATCATTGAAGTGGATAATGAGGAGCACTGCGATTTCGTCAAGCTCCGACAGATGCTGATCCGAACTCACATGGAGGAGCTCAAGGAACATACCAACAATGCTTTGTATGAGAACTACCGATCGGAGAAGCTGACTGCCATGGGTGTTGCTCAAGATCCAAATGTCTTCAAGGAGGTTAACCCAGCTGTCAAGCAAGAAGAAGAACGTCAATTGCACGAGCAGAAGCTTGCCAAGATGGAGGCTGAGATGAAGATGGTCTTTCAACAAAAGGTTGCTGAAAAGGAGAGCAAGTTGAAGCAGAGTGAAGAAGAGCTATACGCCAGACATCGTGAGATGAAGGAACAACTCGAACGTCAGCGCCAAGAACTGGAGGAGAAGAAATCCAGAGTTGAGAGTGGAAGACCCATAGAAAAGGAAGGTAAGAGGAAGGGATTTTCACTCCGTTAAGGGGTGATGTTCTCTTCATACTCAGGACCTGCCTTTTTTATGATGGTACCGATACGACACAGCTGATACTTTACTTTTCAATTCATGTCTCTTTTAATCATTGATCCTTAATATTTGGTTGGCAGTGGAATAAGCTAGCGATGGGGTGGAGAGCGATATTCGGGCGTGACATGTTTCTGCGAGGCAGGTCATTAAGTGGTATAATGGGGGTCTTGCTTTTCAGAATGAGTGGTATTTCGAGGAGTTTTATTTGCACATGAGAATGCCAGAAGTGGAGAGGATAAAATGGAACGAGACGAAAATGCTTTTTTTTTATTACCAAAAATTGGCTTCTTAAGATTCAAATTCTACTCAAAAGCTTTTCTTGCGTCTATGGCTTTTTCTTCAAACTTCGGATCAATACTCTGTATTTATTATGATAGCTCGAGAGACTTTTTACTTTTTTCTTTTCTTTTTCCTTTGAATTTGATAATTTTTTGCACGTGGTTTTTTATTTTGCTCTTCTGTGAAGTGTGAGTGGTATCGTGATTATGGCTGTCGTGCATTGTAATTCTTTTACGGCGGAATGAGTCTTGGTGTAGGGAGGGTTCCGAGTAGCAGTGTGTCGCAGATTTGGTTTCCCAGACGGCTGTATGTAGAGTCTCGTGGAGAAAGTTGAATCGATTATATGATCCTGCTGCGAAAATGTGAGTCCTGGGCTTGGGTTTATCTGCATATTTATCTCTGTACACTTGCAATTGTTGTGGAGACGACTCGGATGGGAAGTTTCTTGCAATTGGCGGATACTTGCTTTATGTATAATGTATAGGTATCGTGTTAGGGCTCGTTGTATATGATGGGTGTTTGGTATGGTTTGGTATAGTCTAGTACAAATTTGTGTATGAATACCAGATTATCTCATCTCCAGACTTTTAGAGGCTTTCCTTTGGTTCGTGGTGGTTGCTCGGTTGTAGGAATTTGGCTTTGCTTCGCTTCGCTGGTCAGGTCGGGTCGGGTGTAGGAGGGAGTTGGGGATGATAGGGCGGTAGGGAAATCGGCAGATGAATGCTGCGATCGTATGTCAAGGATGAGGGTCAAGAGAGTTTGTATGTAGGTACGTTTTGTTCGCGCGCCGGATGCTTGTGAGGTGGATGGTTCGCCTTGGTTGTGGGGCGGGGCAGTGCGGGGTGGGAAGCGATGACTAGGTCTTGGATATGTGCGAAGAGTGAGTCTTGCTATGTAGGTGATGCATTTGGGTGCGCATGAGATTATCTAGGAAGCAGCTGGTCTAGTCCGGGTCTTGAGAGGAATACAGGGAGGTATCGAAAAGGGTGATGGGGGATAGGTGATCGAAATGCCTGCTCTATTTCATCGGTCAGGGTCTCTTGTTAGGGGATGTAGGCCACTGCAAAGTCAAGTGTGCCTTCAAGTATTCATTCGTGGATATCACGGTGGAAACGCTTATTCAGTGCGCATGAAAGATTTCTCGTTGATTGCGAGGACTTTCAATCCATCGATTTACAAGTCATCTTATACCCAGGTCCTGGAGATGTAGATGCCATCAACGTGGTCATTAGCTGGACTCTCAATTCCCTCAGAGACCCCTTTCATAGTCTCACAACTAAGGAATCTCTCTAATTGGTCATTGGAGCGAGTCTCTTGGTGGGAAGTAGCTGTGTTTCGATTCAGGTTTGTGTTTTAATGTTTGGATGGAAGTAGCTGCTACTTAAAAGTTATACGTTCTCGGAAGTAACTGAACTGATTGCTTTACCATTTTGTCGGCGTGGTTTTGTGAGAAATTAAACTTCCCATTGATGTAGGTTAGAGATGTTTGAATGGGTTTCTTTCCTGCTAACCTGTGTAGCTCTGACCAGTGGCTATACCTGGAAACTTTGTTATGACTGATGGAATCAAGACGAGCTCCTTATGGCTTCGATCAAGAGATCATCAGCGAGAATGTTTTGTTGAATAAGGCAGCTTGACGAATCGGATCATTGTGTAAGATTTTGATGAAGTTATTTTGTCTACGAGCTTGTTTGTCTTTGTCTTCAGAGAAGCTGAGAGGGATTAACTGCTCATCTAGATCGATGCATGGTTTCATCGTGATGTGAGATTTGTGGCTGTGCGTTAGGTTGTATGTTTCTGGGATCATGAGATAATCTTAACGGTTTGTGAGTAATCATCGCTTGGTACTTTGTTCTTTGTAAGAGTCTGGGAGCTTATGAGTAGATCTTTGGGGTTTGAACTTTCTTATAATCTTATCTGATTAGTTTGATTCTATCTCTTCTTAAGGTTAATCCTTTATACGACCACTTTCTGTTACTGTGGCTTAAGGTTAATTATGGCTATTTTGTTTAACCTAGCCAGTCGGTTGTGCAAATCTAATAATTTGTTTTTGTTCTTCAAATCTCATCTGGCCTGTTAAATGAATATAGGTAGAGAAGTCTCAGTTCAGGCACTACATCCGTACGGAAAGTTTTCAAGATTGATTTTTTTATAATCATATTCAAGTCAACTGTGACTTATCGGGCCAGGTCAGCCTTTAGCGACGTAGTACTGTCTCGGTATATATTACGCTCGTCTCAGCCTCAGCCTTACTTCGTCACCTCAAGAGACTTCTGGAATTACCTTCTTTGGAGGTGTAGATGGACTCTTATACTTATACTACACTTAGAAGGGAAGATGAGGAAATTAGACTTTTGAAGTTAATGCCGGGAAAATGGAGGGATGATCTCTCACTGAGCATATTTCACACTCCATTAATGATTCCATCAGAAAAGAACACTGATACAAGACTTTCACTCGAAGAACTACAAAACACCCTTCCGAAGGATGCGTATGTCATAGAAAATATAGATGGACGATACATTTTCAAGCATCGAGATGGAAAACCGAATTCATGGAATCACCCCGAAACAGGATTTGATCGTGCTCTTTACGAATTACCGAAACATGGAGGATTCCCAGATTGCAAGCCCAAGTACGAAGCTCTTTCATATACTTGGGGATCGACGGAAAATCCAGTGACGGTATATGTTATAGACCAAATTCCCACCAAACTACAAATTGGGGCTTCTCTTGCTACCGCACTCAGGCAATTAAGGTACACCAATGAGCCGCGAGTAATGTGGATCGATTCTATCTGCATCAATCAAAAATGATATTCCGGAACGTAACCATGAGATTGAACGTATGAGGAACATCTTTTCCCTCGCAGACAGAACGATCATCTGGCTTGGTGAGGAGGCGGATGACAGTACATGTGCTCTATCTACCATTGAATACTTTGCTCGGCAGGTTGAGTATATAGGAAGTGGGCTGGTTGCATCTGCTCCTGGGACCAAATTGATCGAATGGAGACACTCAAACTATCAGCTTCCATATGACACAAAGACATGGTCATCTATCAGAGCTCTTTTCCAGCGGCCTTGGTTCAGCAGAGTCTGGGTTCTTCAGGAAGCTTTACTTGGTGATCAAGGGTCGACGGTTCAGTGCGGCAAGTCTTCAATTTCTTTTTTGCGCTCTCAGAAAAGCCATGTTGGTGCTCGGGAGAAAAGTTACGACACCGAGCGATATTCGCTCTCATTTGTTGGAATACACGCCAGGGATTCTACCGGGCACTATGAGAACGTTTCCCGAACTCCTCAGATGGGCTAAGCACCGATCTTGTATTGATCCTCGTGATAAGATATATGGAATTATTGGCTTGGTGCCGCCACCTATTGTTGCTGGTATTCGATGCGATTATTCTTGTTCTGTTCCTGAGGTGTATAAGAGTGCTATACTACTAAGTTATGTTGCCGTCACAAAACAGCTTGATTTACTTCAGCACTGTCGATTGGATCAGCGATTTGAAAATGGGCCATCTTGGGTTCCTAATTGGTTGTTTGAAGATAGTAATGTTATGGTTGGTGTTGACTTGGGAAGATGTCCATCAGGTTGTTCCTCGGCAAGGGCAGAATATTCAGCCCGGATATTCTAGATGTAGTCGGTATTTACTGCACAAAAGTATCTTCGGTCAAATTCAAGGGCGCCGGGAATTCACGAGAGACCTTTCGGGCTATTCGTAAATGGGAGCCTGAAGGTTTTCAGTCTAGAAATTACGTTGGAGGTGGCTCACTGATTGATGCTTTTCTCGAAACCATTTATCAGGGGCGTACGAAAGAGAGGTATCCTGGGTTTCGGCTTCCATATATTCGAGATCTTCGCCAAAGCTATTTAGAAGAAGTCTCAAAAGACACTAGAAATGAAGAGGCCAAACTAACTTATGTTTATGGGTTAGACTTTGGGCCCATGGCATTCATAACTGCCGAGGAGGGATATATGGGAATTGGCCCTCTCGGAGTCCGAGAAGGTAAGTGGGCTGTAGTCTCAATGACTCATTAGCAAGCACTGATGTAGGTCCAGGGGACTACGTATGTGCAATACTCGGCACCGATCTCCCAATTGTACTGCGACCAACCCCATCCGGAGAATTTGTAGTCATAGGCTCTTACTTTATCCATGGCTTGATGGACGGCGAGGCATTACTTGGTCCGGTGCCAGATCCATGGAGCATTGAGCTTTGCAGGAGAAAGGACTCGGGATATTCCACTCACTTCGTCAGATCTCCGAGCGAAAAAACACTAGATGATCCACGTCTTCCATCTTTGCCTGCTCATTGGATAGAAGTGAATAGAGATGATGGGCCGTGGCCTATACGCAAATCTTCGTTTAGGAATATTGTGACGGGTGAGATTATGGAGTTTGATCCGAGAATGCTTCCGGAGGTTTTGGCTGAGAGGGGTGTGAAGTTGCGGCACTTTTCGACTTGTGTGATCTTGCCAGGATATAAGCATGGCTTTTTGATTACGGGGAACGTATTTGATGGGCGTCTTTTGTCTAGTCGTGTATGTTTTCTCCATCTCCGGTGTCGTAGCCACCCACTCAATGTGAGTATTCAGGATATACCACTTTTATGATTCCTACTATATTTATATATCTCCGGTGAACTATTGCCCGCTTTCCAAGATGTCAATTCTGCCAACATTTACGACTATTCTGAGTGGGTATGAATGTTTTGAGATGTAAATCTCGGGCATGTGGAGCGCCAAAAAGACACATAATTCCTAATCGCCCAGACATATTCCATCTCGATCCCCCCAGTTCTCATTAAACAATAATGATTATATAGGTTTACTAACATGAAACAAAGCACCCAACCAAATTTATCCCCCCCCCCACTCCCCCCTCGTAACTTTTCCACCGAGGATAGATCACAAGTTGAATCCTCTTTCAAGGTTTTTCCATCCATACAAGCAGTAGCTGTATCGACACATTTGTACCAGAAGAGCCGGTGATCAATCGAGCTTTGAAATCAGCGTTTCTTTTCTTGCTCGCTGTCTGTCTGTCGATCTGGAGTGGCGAGAATATGCATCGGCTGATTGCAATGCAAGGTCCGCGATATAAATCTCATCCTTCGACAATGCGGGAGTGAGGGCTTGATAACGTTGCACGGCAGAGCTGAAAATCGCATCGCATGAGGGGTTTCTCGTTGCAGTGGACGGATAGTCGCTGGGTGTAGATGACGGGGATCTCCTCGCTTGAATAACAAGGTTTCTAGTGTGAAGGGAATTGTTGGGGCGGGTACTGTTGTTTGTGGGTTGTGTTATGTTGGAAGTGAGGGTATGGTTATATTGTCTTTGGCTAATTCTGAAGAGGGAGATCGAAGTAAGGGGATTGTGGTTGGGGTAAGGCTGCGTCCCTTGAATGTGTATGTATATATTGATTTTCTGTTTGATGATAGATCACGGGTTTATGGGCTCTAGAGTTGGACTTGGATGCTATGTATGTTGTTGCTTGATTGATTGATTTCATTTACGTCCACTTTCAGTCTAAGACTATATAGGACGGCTAGGCCTCTAAAGGCTCTAGCAGATAACTTTTTTATTCTACAATATTGGATATATTCAATTTAGGGAAGTGAAAACAAATGCTGGGGACCGGCGCCCACTTATTATACGCGTTGCATATAATAAGAAAATATGTTGTTGCTATCTAGGTATGTTATGTTGTGATCCTTATACTCTTGAGGATATTAGTTGATGTAATCTAGGATATCTCATGGCCACCCAAACCCTAAACAATTTAAAACCAAGAGAACTCATACTCGTACTGTTGTGGACTCTGGATGTCAAGAAGGGGCTTGTTGGGGATAAGTATTCTCTGGGTAGCTTCTGTCTGATAACTTTGAGAAGTCTAGGAGCTGATACTGGATGTAGAAATACTTGGCTTGGGGGGTTATTAATTAACTGGTTGATTCTTTGTTGGTATATGAGATGAGGACGTGGTTTGCCTCCAGCCCAGATACTGTTAATCTTTGCATCTGAGCTATCCCATCCGCGAAAAGTGCGTCGCATGAAATTCTCTAGGTATCCTTCGCCCGTGGTAGATTCAGTTAAAGGAAACATCGTCCACATTGTTGTAGTATTGATCTTTGTAGGGCGAAAATTTGATGATGCTCCACCAACAATGATACCCCCCGTCTGGTCTGGAAATAAGATAATCGAGGATACCATCTTGAGTATGAATAACATAGGAGTGGTCGATGAGAGGTGCTGTTGCCCCTTTGGGGGGACTAGTATGGCAGCATATACCTTTGCATGAAATGATATTCTTAGCGTATTCGGGAAGGAGGCCAGGGACATAGGCATTACATGCATGGACGACCGTACGCGCACGGATAATATCTCTTGAAGTTTTGATCAAGGAATTACCATGAGATGGCTTTTTGATTGAAGTGGTAGAAGTATTGGTTTGTAAGTTGATGGAGCCGGTGGCCAAAGCGGAAGAAGTGAGGTAATGAGTTTAATGCGGAGATATGGTAGCGGCGGTGTAAGTTGAGCATGCCTTTGCACCTTTGATACCGGAGATGTAGTTTCGGTCAATTGAATGAAATAAATCGCTGTGAAGATGAGACTTACAGTTTCTGCATTCTTACCGGTAGTAAAATGAACATCCTCCATGTCGGGGAGTTTTGGGTTCGAACGCAAACTCTCGCAGGTAGCCTATGCTTGATCAGCGGCTTCGTGATTGTTCTGTACATCGAAAGTTCTGGTTAATGTAAAATCACAATCTATTTTCTTTTCTCGCGTAAAATGGGGTTCTTTAATGCTTGGACAGGAGCAATTTCAAATTCTGCAATCTCAGCACCAGCTTGGACACCTGCACGATTAATATAAGTTGGAATATGACCATAAAGATCCGGACTGAGATACCTCCTCTGGCTGGTCAGTATAATGTCCTTGGAGGACATATCTAAATATTCGGTAATACCATCTCTTCCATTGGCATTTGAATAAAGAGATCTTGCATCAATAATCATTACTGATAAGCTAAGGCAAATACCAGGAGTTCCATCTTTGACAAGATTGTATACAGTAGCTACTCCAGCATATCCCGCACCCATTGTAACGATATCAATGACTTCATTCTCTGGTAGAGCTTCAATATTTCTGTAGCCATGGAGGGGGTGCATTTCAGAATGCCAGAAAGACACTGTGGAATCCTTGAAAGGGGTGGGACGAGTTGGAAATTGGTAAAGATTCGTGGATCCGCCATAATGGTCTTTTATTGAACTGGCTGTGGTATTTTTGAAGTATGAGCATACAATGAGAACCCAATTCTTGAGAATTTTGAATGACGTGTATACAAAGTTATGTTACGGAGCGTTGAGGTATTCCGAATTGAATAATTCCGTGCGAAAAAGGTAAGAATACCAGAGTACTTAAGGGTGAAGTAGTTCGGTACAGAATAGTGAGATGACCAAAACTTTGACCGGGGAAAGGAAAGACAGAGAAAGGGTTTATGAGAGCTCTCCAGGTACTCAACGACTCCAGCTTTGAGTAAATCTCAAGAAGATGCTAACATTAGTGAATATATAGCCATTGAAGAACTCATAGCCTAAAGCCTCAGCCATAGATTTGTTGAGAGACTTTTCCCATGAGCCCATGGCAGGCTTGGTATATATAGTCATCTGTTGTTTATAAGCCAGCTTACTTTGTAGAAACAGATACTTTGGAGCATATTCAGAATCAAGACACTAGCCCCTATCCTATCAAAACTTTAATTTGGTAAAGACATTGTACTTGCACTTGGTAAGCAAAAGCATTGAGCAAACGCAAAAAACTTTACTCAGTATCTCCTCAAGAACGTCATGTTTGATATCCTCGTCACCATCGATAAATAGCAGTGGAGTTCAAGATTGACAAGAGGGTCGTAAAGGCTAATACCCTTGAACTTAACTAACGATCAATGGCTAGGTAATCTCAGGGGTAATACACAGCCACAGTCGCTAACCTTATTTGGTACTAGCCGTTGTGGCAACACCCGAAAAGCTTCCTTGCAATTGGAACACAAGCTATTTTTCCTGTGCAACACAACCATACTGCCACAAACAATGATTGATGGTTTTTTTATCATCAACATGAAGTTCATGCATAAATCTCGAGTTTTTCTACCAAATATGGCTGTTGCTTGCAAACAAGATCCCACAAGGCTTGATATTATGTATGAATCGTATTGTACTCGGTACAGATTTACAGATGGAAATGAAGGCATCCAAACATCCCTCTCATACACGTGTTCCAGACGTGTCATGAAAAGGAGAGTCACAAGAACCAGTTCACGATGCACGGCATGACTTGAGCCGGTAAGAAGGCAATCAAGGTATAGTTATCTCAGACATATCAATTGAAAGTCGCTCCTTCCCGATGAGAAATTTCGGAGGATTGGATGTGCAAAAATGCTCGGTGTCTTTCTTTCCTCGAGAGTTCCGGCAATCTTACACATCACCAAATTATTCATTTGCCTATGAGATCGTTCGTGGCTTAAGATTTATTCTGAGCCATCTCTCAAGCAACTATCGAACCAAAGTGTTTGTCAAAATGCCCTCCCATAACATACCTGCAAACCGTCAAATCAATACTCCCAGTGATGAACCGTTGATTTTTCCAGGACATGAAACACTGGCTCAACCTCAGGAGGATGAGCACAAGGAGTTTGCTGAGGTCAAGGCACTGAGGTAACACAAAAGATGCATTCGATTCCTGGAAGCATTTAGCTAAGTTTCCTGTCAGACGAGGTTTGGCTCAAAGGCATATACAAATGATTGCTTTAGCTGGTACAATAGGAACAGTGAGAACGACGACAATCTGTAATTGAACTTGGCAGAGACTGATACTCATAGGGACTTTTCTTGGGTTCCGGAAAAGCTATTGCAAGAGCAGGCCCACTCGGAGCATTGTGAGTTCTTGAGGCGAAGATATCGTGCAGCACTTACTGGCTCATCAGATTAGGGTATACCCTCGTAGGAGTATTAGTGTCTGGGGTTGTTTTGTCGATAGCAGAACTAAGGTGCATCCTCAGCTAGATTCCCATCATTACGAAATCTTGCTAAAATTGACCTTTGCAGTGCTCTCGTTCCATTGAGTGGAGGTATCATCCGCCACGCCGAATATTTTGTCGATCCTGCTCTTTCGTTTGCCAATGGTTGGAATCAAGTATACAGCAACATCATCACGATACCTGCCGAATTAGTTGCTGCCGCTGTGTTGATCCAATTCTGGGTTGAAATCAATAACGCGGTATGGATTATATCCTTCGGGTTGCTCCTGATTGTCAGTAATCTACTCTTTGTCCGCGTATATGGGGAGCTTGAATTTGTTTGTGCGATATTGAAAATTACTTTGATTGTGGGCTTAAATATAATGGTTATACCGCCTTCCTATGCCAAAAGCCTTTGCTGACTCTTCTTAGGCGCTCGTGATTACCTGCGGCGGAGGGCCAAATGGTGAAACATATGGGTTTCGATATTGGCACAATCCTGGACCATTTGTTGACTATTTGGGGTATACCGGCATATTAGGACATTTCATGGGGTTCTGGACCACATTTTCCAATGCAGTTTATGCTTACTCTGGGGTCGAAAATTTCTCACTTGCGGCTGCAGAAACGCAGTCACCCCGAAGAAATATTCCAATCGCCGCGAAAAGGATCTTCTTCCGAGTGATGCTGTTCTATGGTATGTAAAAGTCTCCCTCTAATATTAGGGTAGACTTACCAATTCGCCTCTAGTTCTTTCAATTTTTATGGTGGGCATGATCGTGCCATCGAATGATAAAGAGCTATTACGGTCAACTGGAACAGCTGCACAATCACCATTCGTTATCGCAGCCAACAATGCAGGAATTAAGGTTGCTCCCTCAATTATCAATGCCGTGGTTTTGACTAGTGCATGGAGTGCTGGTAATGCAGGTCAGTGCCCCTTAACAAAGATGAAGAACTTGACTAAAATATCTAGCTATGCTTGGTGGTTCCCGAATGCTGTATGGACTTGGGCAACATGGACATTCACCAAAGGTTTTTCTTCAAACTAATCGTTTTGATGTACCATACATTGCCATTGGATTTTTAAGTTTGTTCATTTGTCTCGGTTTTCTGACACTTTCGGATTCCGCAAATGTTGTCTTCACCTGGCTCCAGGACTTTGTTGCAGTATCTGCTCTTATCAATTGGATGATTATTTGTGGTGTATACCTACGATTCTATTACGGATGTAAGAAGCAGGGAATTTCTCGATCAAATCTACCATGGAAAGGACCATTTCAACCATATGCTGCGTGGATTGCACTCTTCTCGTTCAGCCTTCTTCTATTGACTGGTGGTTATTCAATCTTTCTCAAAGACCAGTATGTATAATCTATCTGAAATTTATTGTATGTGAAACCATAACTAATAAATTTGCTCCCTTTAGCTGGGATACTGAAACTTTCGTGTCATCTTATATTAACATTCCACTTGTTCTCGTCTTATACTTTGGTTATAAATATAGGAACAATACTGGAATAATTCCACTATCTGATATTCCAATTCAAAAGTTTATTGATATCGCGAACGAAAATCTTGAGCCAGAAGAGGAGAAAGTTTCGGGGTGGAGGCGACTTAACATATTGTGGAGTTAGGAAGATAACTTTAGACTTGCAGATGAATGGTGAAGGATAGATAGAGTTGATGAATCTTTTTGATTGGGCGTAGAATGATTGATTGGAGCATACAATCAGGACTAGAGGTAATCGATTGCAATATATTGAGCTAATGACTTTTGTGATTTCATTTGAGGTCTATCCCGATCAAAGTCACTTGCTGGTGATATTCGGATCAAGTGAAAGCTTTATATGATTGATGATTATTGAACATATCTCACTCACCTGGGTGTAGGGATACTCCGAGAAATGAATTATAAAGGTTCTTAAGATAATTGGAGTAGTTTGCGTAACGCGGTGAACTTTTATCTTCTTGAGATCATTGCTCATTAATCTATCACACCCGTGGACATTGACGCTCACAGCATCAATATAACCGAAAAATTCATCTATAATCATTATACCCCAATATTATGAGGCATGATACCCCAACTATCAAATATACGTAACATAGTACCTAAAAAAACATTTCTAGTAATATTTCAATCACACTGTGTTTCATACTTTACGAAGATAATGTTTACCTACCTATGTGGTGGTGAGGATGAGTAGATGGATGGGATGGTTCGAGGAGCGATGGGAGAATGGTTGTTTTGGTGATGGTGTTTCTTTGGTGTTAATGTTGGTGTAGGTGCTGGGTGAATGGATGATGGAACGATGTGAAGTAGGGCTTAATGCGTATGTGATAAGTGATTGATTTTGGGGGTTTGTTTATTGTTTATTGTTTATTATCCTTTTTGGGGGGTTGAGAGGCGGGAGAGGTGGGAGAGTTGGTACCTATATGGATGTATCAAAGGATTTAAATGAGAGTGGTGGAAACTCGAAAGGGGTGAAGATAAAAGAGAGAGAAAGAGTAGATGGTTGGAAGAATGGCTTTTCTTGGTGAGGATAGTACTCGTATAGTCCCGCAGACTGTCATGAAGTTTACGAGATTTATCAACCAGAGATTAAAGGGGGTTGGAATGATAAGATTAAGTATACAGGTATCTATCAATTATAGATGAGTTTGTGCTTTTTTTGCGGGATGGACGATGTGATGGGTCTTTGATACTTACTTACACCCAATTTACTAGGAAATGGCTGGTGCTAATTATGGTCCTTTTTCAAAAAATTTAGTCTCTGTTGTTGTGCTTGACTTCTCAACGACTTTGTGTCTGTAAACAACTGAAGATTACCGGTAAGTGGGTGGCTTTTAATCATGTTCATCATCATCTTGAGAATTAAAATATCAAGTCCAGTCATCCCCTACAATCACCGCGCTCTTCAACACCATACTTGGCAGCATCCTCCTTCATCGAATCCATTTTTGATATTTACTCCCTTATATCCACTGCCAGAAGAATTCACTCGAATCCTTCGTCGGGGAATGAGGATAAATGGTTCAGAAACTGTTATGATGTTATCAGTACTTTCGTCGAAGGCTTAACTATCACCTATTTTTTTAGGGGGGGGGGGTTATCGATGATAATAGTCCAAAATCTGGAATATAGAATACATATACCAGAGGTCTAAATCAGAATACCTGAAACTTCCTCTCCACTTACGTGTTAACATTTGATGTATTCCGGAGTCTTTGATGTAAACAACACCACCCGGGCACAAGCTTAAGTACGCCTTGCAATGCGTACATAGCCGTGTATCATGATCAGTGGGTTACAATCGTAGACATCGTGCCCTTAAGCTTGCGCTCACAACAAAATCACATGGGATGAGGAATTTCATTGTGCAGCAGCAGCTAACGATGAACGAAGGGGATAGGCCTAGGGGGAAGTGGAAATAAATCGACAATCTGACCTCCCTCGTTTCTTTCGTGGGAAGTTACATGCATATATATGGCGTTGTATATAACGTCTAGGAGAATTCAGGCCCCCTCTCGCTTTCTGCTAGTGCCATTTCGCTTATGGCCATTGTACATGCTTGAACAGCGCGTAACTCTTCCTTTTTTTTTACCTTCATTCGTAGCTAGCAATATATGGAATTTGTCATGGCAGAGAATAAAATAGAAATATATATCGAGTTACCTCAACTCACAACAAAACAGCAAACTAGGGTATATATTCAAAAAATCCAAAATCCAAAATCCAACCAACATCCAAACCAACCCATCCCCAATCATCCTCCCCCTTTTTTCCAAATCTCCCCAATTGCAAATTCCACCTCCGTCATCCTGCCTACCTAAGCTATAGATCGCCAAGCCCCATAGGAGCCACATCACGTGAACTCAACCAAAACCAAACACACGTGCATTTTCTGCCTATAAAAGCGGAGCTGGAGCCTAGTGGTTCCGTTCACGTTCGTTTATTATCGAGTGATGAGCCGAGACAACCAATCAACCATTTGATTTGTGAGGATCAAAGCGAGGGTGAGATTATAGTCATCACGTAAATGTGAGATTTGTTACCTAGATATTATGAGAAGTATTGGTATGTGAATGTTAGCGTGATGGATGGATAAATGGGATACATGGGATGGAGATTGGAAGATTTGGAGATGTGCAGAGGGATGGGAATGGGGATGAGGATATAAAGGTTGGTGGCCGTGGGGAGACGGTTTATAAGTACTGTGCTGTCTGTATTGAGTGATGAAACATCGTGTTTATTTTTAGGATTTGGAATTGGATTGCTAGGATTAATTTCAGATTATTATCATTATCATTATTATATCTCATTGCTACCCTGCATTGGCCAGAAACGAAGACTTCTTATCGAGAGCACGTCTAGCTACCTAATATCCAGACTGATCACGATTCCTATCTATTCCACGTGCACCTCATCCATCATACAGAACAACAACCTCAACGTCAACGTCAACCTTAAACTTACCCTCAAACTTATCACCATCCCAAAACCAATCAATATCAAATCATTAAAGCAAAAAAAAACTCACAAACTCAGCTCATCATGTCTACCTACCCCCTCTTCAACTCCTTCCCCCCCGAAATCCACACCATCATCCTCAAGCAATGTTCTTTAAACGATCGAACATGTTTAAGACTTACCTGGTACATTTTTTATCCTCTCCCCTCCTCTCCTTCTCCTTCTCCTCATCTCCTCATCTCCTCAGCCTACCCCCATGCCATCTCCCCATTTCCCATTTCCCATTTCCCATTTCCCATTTCCCATTTCCCATTTCCCTCCCACACAAACACTAACCCCCCCCCCAAGCAAATATCTCTACAACCTCCTTTCCCCCAGCGAGCCCACCCCCCTCGAAAACGCCAGCCCCCCCTCCCCCTCCCCCCCCTGTTCCAAACCCTCAACATCGCATCTCCTCGAGCTCCCTCCCAAAACTCACCAAGAATTCCCCCCTCCGCGAATGCGGATACAGTATCCAAGTATGGTAAGTTCCTTTTCCCTCCTCCCTCCCTCTCTCTTCCCTATCCCCCCTCCTCCCAACCAACCAACTAACCTCCCCCCCCCAAGCCACACCCTAACCCTCACCACCCTCAACCACCAGCGCGCCCTCCAAACCCCCCCTCTCCCCACCCTCTCCAAACCCCGCTGCCGCACCCCCTCCTCCCCCCACTGTCTCTGTTTCTCCGCACCCCCCTCCTCCACCAAACGACTCGCGTCTTGGGTGCCGCGAAACATGAGGTACTGTGCACAATGTGTATACTTCACCAAACGGAAAAATAGGCAGGAACAATGTGAGCGATTTATTTATTTACTTATCTCTTCATTCATTCATTCCTTCATTGCACGCCCTGACTCTTGATATCGATCCTCCCTTTCATTTTATTGAGCCTCATTGAATTTCATCTATACACACACAACACAAACACAACACAACTAACCGCCTCCCCCTCCCACACAGGTAAACACACCCTCCACCGCGGCTCCCACCGTGGCTCCCACCGCCCATCCAACCTCTGGACAAACCGTAAAGGACGCGGCGGCTACCATCCCCAGCTGTGGAAAAAATGGTTCAAGTGAGTTTGCCACTCTTTTCTTCCCCCCCCTCCACATCGCTCCCTCCAAAGTATTTTCCCAACACCACAAATTACCTCTCTTACCGCATCGCATCGCATCCCCTATTTCCCATCTCCCGCCTCCCAATCCATTTTCCTTTCCCCACTTATCCTGCTAGCTTCCACGCTAGCGAGCTAGCATAGCAAGTCAGTTTATCCCTCACTCTCTCACTCCCTCCCCCCCTCCATCAATTTATTTATCAAAACCTACTCACCGACCTCACCTCATCTCACCTCATCTCACCTCATCTCACCTCACCGATAATTCCATTCCATTCCATTTCATTTCATTTACCAAGACCTCACCATTCTAACCTAACCTTATCTCACCTGACCGAATCTTTCTCTTGCTTTACCAAGACCTGACCAAGCAAGGCCTCCAGCCTCTTGAAATTTCTTTCTTTTCATTTATTGATTCATTCATTCATTCATTCATTCATTCATTAATCACACGCACCCACCCACCCATCCGTACACGTTACACCAAAACAATCCCCTTCCCTTCCCTCCCCCCCCAAATCAAAACGCATTAGCGTGCCAAGAAAATACTATTATATACTTTACTACATACTGTACTATATACTGCACCATATAAACAAACCAGCCTCAAGCAATCATGCGTCGCAACGCATCAAGATTGTACAGTACTGTACTATAGTACGTACGTACGTACGTTACATACATACCTACCTAATACAAATCTAGTACCTACCTAGCATGTAGTATGTAGTAACTTAACTATCTATACGAGCTGAGCTGAACCGAGCCTCATCAAATGAAAACAAATCAAAATCAAAATCAAAGCTCCAAAGCCTACCCCATGAATCACTACACAATTTCCCACTCACTACACCACCTATCTCATCCCATTCCATCTCATTCCCACCCCCAAACCCCCAACCAATTCATCCCACCTATCCCACCTATCCCCAAAAACCCCCTCCCCAAACCCCAACTAACAACCCAGCAACCCGTCCTGGGAGCGACTAGAAACCCGGCTCCGCGGCCGCCGGACACCCAACCCCCGTTACCACCTCCGGGAATACCGACCACGCTTGGTAAACACGTACGGGATGAGACATGAGGGGAGACGGGGCTTGCAAACGGGGATTGCGGGTGTGAGTGCGGATGTAGAGGACGAGGACTAAGATGATTGACCGAGAGAGAGCCTTGGTGAGGCTGGGAGAGTCTGGCCGAGACGGACGTGGGGGGAGGGGGCGGCTGATGAGTATGGAGACGAATGGAGATTACGGAGGAAGGGGTTTTTGTGGGTGGGATTGGACGGTCAAGGATGCTCGCATGTGAGCATAGAGGTTGAACAGTGAGAATGAGTACAAGTAATAAAATTATTTAGAATTAATTGAATAAGTTCAGATGCTGTAAAATCAACAATCTTCTTTTTGTTTGAACTACAACCGTGACCATCAATTAATTTTGAAATCTGGTAACCTAATTTTTATGATACTCAACACTCAAAAATGGGTATTTGTTGGCCAGCAAATGGCCATATCACGAGGCCAACAATATCGCGATGCAATTGATACCACCATACCAATGATACCACCAAATCACCATATAAGTGATACCACCATCCTAATTCTCAACACCATACCACTTCCTTCCATATCTCGTAAATAAAAAATGGAACTCTTCATCTTGTGATCTCAAAATGAAAATATGATCGCAGTGGAGATGCAGATGTAGTGCAATAATCCCACCTAATAACTCTCCAGTTTATCAATGTAACACGAGGCTCACAAATCATTCGATATCCGGCCAATCTAGTTGGTCGGATGTAACCAACCCATCACTGCCAGCGCGGCAATACTTTGTTTCTCCATCGAAAACCAAGGAAACTCCCTAAAAACAGAAAAGCAAGCGATCACTCCATCTGGACGGTTCTGGGACATCCTACTTCCATAGCAACAATCCACCAAATTAGTGGGCCATTTTGTACCCACTTGCCGGATATCCATTTTGAAGTATCCGATTACCTATGATGAAAAGAAGGCTCATCTCTTAATCTCTATTCATCAATTATGGAAAAGAATACCGTAATTAATTCACAAGGTAGAGAGTCCTTGGCCTGATCATTTGCCAACGTACAGGTTTCATATGTGAAGTTATTTTTCATGAACAATAAAGTTCAATGATACATTTTGTTTGACGGAAGCTGATAGCGCGGACCACTTGGTGATATATTGGCAAATCACTATATCCAACTTAGAAGGCCCTTCAAGATGCCCGCCACCAGTATATTTCGTAAGGTACCTGTAACATACACTTATTCTTCAGCTTAGTCATTAGCTGAGCAACTAGCTTAGTCAGCAGAGGCCCATATATATACTGCATTGGGCCCCACCTGAATACCTTATCTCTTTTATACAACTCAAAGTCTCACAGCACCTGAATAAAGTCAAGTAGATTACCAAAGGACCTTTGTGGCGCACCA
This sequence comes from Monilinia fructigena, assembly GCA_003260565.1. Taxonomy (NCBI): domain Eukaryota; kingdom Fungi; phylum Ascomycota; class Leotiomycetes; order Helotiales; family Sclerotiniaceae; genus Monilinia; species Monilinia fructigena. The sequence continues at coordinate 572,678 of QKRW01000025.1, forward strand.
ACCGTCGTGTAGTAGCATGACTAAAAACTCAAATCTACCAGCATAACCTTGATGCATAAGTAAAAACTCCGAATAAACTGACGGTAAAGAGACGGAAATAGGATTGGATAATAATGCATATATCCATAATATCGTAAAAGCAATGCGAGGAAATGCCAACTTTAGCATATCAAAGTTTGCATATTATTACTGTATTAAAAACTGGAATATGGAAATTTTCGTTTATTTCGTAGACCCCTTGATAGTAGATCCTTCTAGCGGGATTCTAGCGGGATTCTAGCGTCGCTTTGAAGTTCCACCTACGCAAACCAAGCCTTGCAGATTTTTTAATGCGAACAGCGGGTGTAGCGGATTTGTTGCAGTGATGATGCACATATATTCGAAACGACATTTTTGTAGGAAATTGAGTTTCTGTCATAGATGATGTTCTTGATTGGTAGGGTTAGCAATCGGATGTTAAGAGCTCTCAAAAGTTAAATCATCGTTAAAAAAATCCAATAAATCCACATGTTAAACAGGAATCGAGCATTTGACTTGGAACTGTTAGCGAGTCAAGTGAGAAGAATGCCGGGATATTCGATAATTGTCTAGTGCCGGCTTCTTTGTGGGTCAAAATCTAGAAGTCAAACTCGAAAATCAACAACTAAATACTGATTGAATCAGTCAGTCCACCAAATTATGGAGTTCTGATATCAAGTATCGCCGAAAAATTTTTCAACCGCCTTGAACACGGTTGTTTCTCGGAATATGACGACATTGAACAATGGCAACACATACCGGTACACACAGCATGCAGTTCAACCATGCCCTACCTACTGGCAAATGTGTGGTGCTCCAACAAAATGGAGAGCATATCAACAGACCCCGTTTCTGGAGTCTCCTTATTTCCAAAAAAATTGAATAAATCTCCCCAACTATCCCCTCATTTTAGAAAATGTCTTCTTCTCAGCATCATCACAATAATACTCAAGAGTACAATATGTCAAATCTTCCAACCAAGCACGATGGGCCTCGTCCCCCAATCAATGCTAAAGACAGTTTAACTTCTGAATTACCCGACTTGAAGCACAAGGAGGACCGCGCACACTCCAAGGGAAGAGTAGCAGGAGGTTCTTTCTTGGAGAGAATGCGTGGCAATGACAGCGACACAATTCTGAAGACGGACCATTGACAGAGGTCAATATCGACATGCCGGAAACCCGTACAGAACTTATCACACACAAGATGGCGAGGAATACATTGTCCTTTATTTCACCGATGGTGATACAGAGAATCCCTTCAATTGGCCTGCAGGCAGAAAGATATTCATCACCCTGTTGCTCTGCATGATGACACTTTTCATCGGTTTGGCAACAACGGCATACAGTAGTGGAATCACAAGAATGTGCGAAGACTTCGGCGTCTCGACGACTTTGGGACAACTCGGACTCTTCTGTTTCAACATGTCTTGTGCCCTTGCTCCACTGTTTCTAGCACCATTCTGCGAGTTGGTCGGTCGAAAGGTAATTTATATCGGCGCTTATGCTGGATTCATCATCGTCTTCATCGGATTGGCTCTCGGAAAAAATATCGCGACTATACTCGTTATGAGAACACTGAGTATGACTCCCTCCAAAACTGGTAGTGTGCAATTGCTAATTTAACTGTAGGTGGATTCTTCGGTTGTGTTGGTACCATCCTTGTAGGTGGAACATTCAGCGATATGTATACACCTGATTCGAGAGCTGTTCCAATGGCATGTTTCGCATATGTCGCAATCTTGGGAACGGTGGGCGCACCAATTTATGCTGGATTCATCGACCAAGCAATTGGCTGGAGGTGGATTGAAGGAATCCAAGGGTTGGCAAACTTACCTCTTCTCGCCGCAATCCTTGTCTTCTTCCGCGAAACCAGAGGTGGTGTTACATTACACAAACGTGCTCAGCAACTCCGAGCTGCAACAGGCGATCAACGATACAAGGCTGAAATGGATCTTGAGGCAAAAGACTTGAAGGAGATGCTTCACAATTCTTCCGTCAAGGCCATCAAAATGCTTGCCACAGAGCCTGTCGTGTTTGCCTTTGGCTTATATATTGCTTTCGCCTGGTTTGTGACCTTCTTGTTCTTGTCGGTTATCCCAATTACCTTCCAAGAACATCATGGCTGGGGAGAAGGTGTAGCTGGTCTACCATACATTTCCTTGTGTGTTGGCGTGACTATCGCCTTCGCGTTGCACTTCCTCCAGATCAGAAAATACCAATCACTTACGGCCGAACTTGGCAACAACATTGTTCCAGAGCACCGACTTTATGGTGCCATGTATGGTGCTTGCTTCCTTCCCATCGGCTTGTTCATCTACAGCTTCACCCAATATGGCTTTATCACATGGGTGGCCCCTGCTATCGCACTTGCACCAATTTGCATGGGTATCTTCTTTATTTTCGAGTCAACCTACAGTTATACTGCAGATTGTTATGGTGAAAATAGTTCCTCCGCCATTGCTGGACAGGGGTTGATGCGTAACGCCTTGGGTGCAGTAGCTCCACTGTTTGCCAGTCAATTCTTCCACAATGTCGGTAGTCAATATGCTGGTCTTATTCTTGCAATTGCCGGTACCGTATTGACATTTATTCCTTTCATCATGTACAAATACGGACATCTCTTGAGAGCCCGATCCAAGCTTGCCTCTGCGTAGATGGCAGCCACGAGCCAAAAGGCCATGTTGGTCTAGCCAATGGCTTTTGTATGAAGTGATGAATGAGGAAAGAGTCGGCTCCCAACAGCTGATGGGATTTGTTTTCGCATGTACTGGATGGTTCGCTTCGGCACTTGCATGAGTCGAGCTTTTTTGCAAAGGCTAGGCTCATCCAATCTGCATCGGCTCTCCTCCGGTGTACCGGGGCCTCCCATTTTGGGATGCTCTGATGTTTTATTATTTAATGTAGCATAGGATTGTGGGTTAATGGTGTCAATGACTGGAAACTCTCGCGATTGAATTTATGAAGGATATCTGGATTGGGAAACATGCATTAGTCGGCGTTTACAATCTTGGATATGATTATGATTGAAGAAAAGAAAAGGTGTATGATACCAATGAAATTGAAGCTTTTAAACAATTCATACAAGTTACCTTTCCATTGGTGCTTTGAAGATCAATGATATGTTGATGATTTCTTGTCTTCTTGGTCGCCTTGAAACTTGCAGCAAGCAAGTTGAAAAGTAATTGGAGACTTGTAGACGATTTCTTTGCTCTCTGAATGCCTTTTCTGTATTCGCTGCTATCGTGATTCCATCTCGCCAATCCAACCAAAAGGTATTTTATTGTATGTAAACAATGAGGTGTCATGTTGTCGATTTTGGATTTGTGTGATGTTGGGGGGCGAATGAACTAAAGACTTGGTACATATACTAGTACTCAAGTAGGTCCAGACTAGGAAGATTATGGTATGGTTTCCATATTTTTGACAAAATTTCGAGTTGCAGCTTTGCAATATTGGATTGATAATGGCTATGGGTGAAGGCGAAGAGAAGATTATGTAGTTATAATCAGCAAGTTGTGTGAGAAAGTCGTAAGTATCTTATTTGTATATATTGGCATGATTGTTCCCCATTCCCAGTAACAATGCAAACGGATGAATAAACAGGAAACGATGTAGTTGTAATCCGAAACCTGAGAGTATTGTATTGTTTGTGTACATCGTGTTATTGGTTTCCAGTTTCCAATGACGATGACATTTGTTAACTTTCATCGATGGAGACGAAGAGAAAAATTGTATAATTACAATCCGCAAGTTGTAGGAAGGTCGTATATGTGTTGTTGTTGTTGTTGTTGTTGTTGTTGTTGTTGTTGTTGTTGTTGTTGTTGTTGTTGTTGTTGTTGTTGTTGTTGTTGTTGTTGTTGTTGTTGTTGTTGTTGTTGTTGTTGTTGTTGTTGTTGTTGTTCTTTAGTTTCCAATGACCATGACATCATTGACTCTCAGCAATGAAGACGAAGAGAAAATTGTGTAATTATAGGCCTCAGATCGTGAGAGTATCGTATTGTAAGTATGTATATATCGTCTTGTTTTTGATTTCCAGTTCTGCAAATATCATCCGCAAATGATATCAATATCATATACATTTGTGTATATCGTCCTGTCTTTCATCTCCAGTTTCCAACAGCACATTGATAATTGTAAATGAAGAGACAGATGTAGTTGTCATCCGCAAGTGGTATGCATGTTGCAGATATTTGGATATATTTGTCACCATCGTTCTTCCGTCTGCAATCGCACCTTATGATTCCCAAGGATAAATAGACAAGTAGCTATGAATTGCTGCCGCAAATGGTGAGAACATGTTAAAAGAGGATAAATGATCATATCTTCAGTTTGCAACCCAAAGGATGAAATTTGTCTTCGATTCTCATGTTCGATACGTATCCTGTACGACATATATAAATAACACTCACTCACTTACCGACTATTTTCAGTCCTCGTGATCTTTTCTGTGGGGGAAAATACAATGTGGGGTCCGGGGTAAGGAGAAGAAAAAAGGTTGAATAAGGAAGGAAAAAGAAGAACGACAGAACAACAGAACAAAGGAAATAAGTAGGAAAAGAGAAAAAGAGCGGAGATGACTAATTTATATTCTCATAATTTCCCCTTCAGCCCACTCTTCAGATTCTCATATCCATATCCATATCCATATTCATATTCATATATTCATATTCATATTCATATTCATATTCATATTCTTGTCCTCGTGTCCTCGTGTCCTCGTGTCTTCTTTTTTATCCCGTGTGATTGATTAATTGGATTCATATTGCAATTAATACTATTAGTAATAAGCTGATCCTTGATACATTTTAAGACTTCCAAGAGGGCACTTGTCTCAAATAGGCAATCCCCGCCATATATGTGGATCCTTTGACTGTTAAATGCTTTGCCGGCGGTGATGGTGATGGAAGCGGCGACGGAGCGGCGACGGAGCGGTGATGGAGCGGGGGGGGGGTAGGAGGAACCTTGGAAGGAAAAGCTTAACCGATTTCAAGCCAAATTCAAGATTTGAGGAAGTCTTTATAACTGTGGTGTTATTGTGTATTAATAGGTATGATGAGGTGTTTGTAAAATATATATGTGTATATATGTGTATATATGCGTATGTATGTGTATATATGTGTATATATGCGTATGTATGTGTATGTATGTGTATATATGTGTATATATGTGTATGTATGTGTATATATGTGTATATATGTGTATATATGTGTATGTATGTGTATATATGTGTATATATGTATGTGTATATATGTGTGTGTATATATATATGTATGTATATATATATGTATAAACGAGCTCCCTGGATCGTGCACATCCCTGGATCTTACACGCTTTTTTTCGATTTTCAAAATATTAATACTATGGATTCAAAACCTAACGAAATGCTTTTAGAGGTTTGTATAAAAGCTGTGTTAGATTATATTAAAAAGCAAAAACGTTCTAAATATTCCTAGATAGTTAAAATATATATAAAGTTAACCGTTCTATGTTATTTATTTATTTATTTATATATATACAGTTTAACGTCTCCGTATAGAATGGCTAGTTCTGACCTCCCGAAGGGTATTGGCGACGGGCCCGCGACGGAGGCAGGGCCTCCCCGCGCGCCTCCCGTGCATAGCCTGTTGCTATACTTGATGGTACTCCTAGCGCCCCGTCCTTCAGTCCCTACACCTAGACAGTGCCGTTTCCCGCTACTCCTGCAGTCCTCCTCCCTCCATTTGGAGGAGCGTCCCTGCTCGCTCTCTTCTAAATCCTACATATTTATAGGTTAGCGCTTTTTATTTGCTAGCTTACCTTTTAAGTATAGCAGATCTTTAAGTATATAGCTGCTGTCCTTAGAAGGCGTATGTGCATATAGGGAGCACTTTAATTTGCCGGTTCTTACATTAGGGCGGTGCCTTTGTATGATGCGTGCGCTGATTATATAGGGCGCGGCCTATCGCTATACAGCAGTTAAAGAATGGCGGTTTTGTCTCGGTAAGCCGTAGCTCTGTTGGGGACCACCCGGACTTGTCAGATCGCGCGTTTGTTGTGCGCGGGCGTTGATGGCGAAATATTGCGTCACTGTGAGAAAATCCTCGAACAGCTTGGGGTGCGCTAGTATTGCGCTCATGTACCTCCGTCCTTCTTTAGGGCGACTAGGAGGGCGTTCCGGCTTGGCCGGCCAGGCATGGAACTTGCGCTGGGAGATCTCACAGAACACGAGATGCTCAGGAGTTTTCGCGTATCCGCAAAGGCAGTTGAGCTCAGCGTCGGTGTGGCCGAATCTTCTATGGTATTGCGCGAAGTCGCCATGAGCCGTTCGGGCGGCTAGAAGCCGGTGGAGCAGCGTACGAGGGAGGCGGAGTTCTGGAGGCTCCGCTATAGAGTACCCGAGTCCCCATTTGCGGTAGGATGCCGAGAGTCCTGTAAGGCACCGACTCCACCAATCAGAGGTCGCAGCGTCGGCAAGGGCCCTTGCCGTTGTGCCTATTCCGCTGATTGTGGGCTCTGCCGAACGGTCGTCATCCATGCGACCCTCGTTCGCGCCAGCGTCAGCCAGCTCGTCAGCCGTCTCATTGCCTTCGATGCCCATATGGCCTGGGGACCATCTAATGCCGACTTTGAACTGGTCTATGAGGGCATGGCATTCAAGGAAGGCCCACTGGGAAGTATTGGACGCGTTAGCCCGCATACACCAGATCACCGAAGTGCTGTCGATGCACATCCATATATATGCTCATCCAAGGGCCGAAGGATTTCCAGCGCGCATTGCAGACCTTTGAGGGCTCCAATCGCTTCGGCGTCAAAGACGTGGGAGATGCTGTTTATCGCTCCGCTTCCTGTTCTAACTAGCGATTGGCCGCGGTATATGGCGTATCCGTAGCCTACTAACTTGGCACCGTCCTTGTACTGCTCAGAGCCGTCCGAGAATACGGTGATAGTGTTGTCGCTTAGCTGGCTCCACCACGTATTAAACTGCTCTGCTGCGGCTTCCTTTGTGCTTCCTTCTGTAGGATCAGTCCTACAGCCAGGTGAGAAATGTGGCTGGGCTAGTACTGGCCTGGGAGCGTGCGGGATGAGCGTATCCGCGCAGCGCAGTTTCGTTGCGCGCTGCCAGGGTAGGATCGGGGTTTCGAGCCGGCGCACCAGTGGGTGGGCGGCGTCTAACGTCCTGAGCCGGAGCGCGAAGCGTATGCGGGCGTGCTCGAGGGCGGTGCTACCCGACGGTAGTCCCGCGTCTCGCAGAACACTTGCCGTGGGCGCCGTACGCCAAGCAGGAAGGACTCCTCTTGCTGCTAGAACCATAACTTTATTGGTCTTCTCGATCAATGGGCCAAGTCTCGTGCTAACCAGCCGGTTGCGGTTATAGCCATGCGACGCGCTAGGCTTCCGCCTGCCGCCGTACCAGACCTCCGACCCATATAGTAGGGAGGACTGTACACATGTGACTACGGCCTTCCTTAACGACGCAGCAGGTGGTCCGAACCTTACACCCGCTAGCCCTTTAATGTGGCGTGCAACTTTCAGCGCTTTAGTTGAGCGCTCGGCTACGTGCCTCTTAAAGGATAGCTTGCGGTCTATCCAGACGCCGAGCCAGCGCAAAGCCGGTTGCTCGTCGCCCACTGCGGTTACTGGCGTGATCGTAAGTTCTGGTGACACTCTAATACTGGGAGCATTTGTGTTCCGCTTTCGCGAAAGATGGATCATCTCCAGCTTCTCTGGCGCGAAGGCTACCTTATTCTCAGCTCCCCACCTCATAACCTGGCGCACGTCGCGCTTTAGCATAGTCACATTGCTTTCCACGGACTTTGAAGCCCTGTAGATAGCAATGTCGTCCGCATACCCGAAGCGTAGAGAGCGGTCCTGATTCAGCAATTCAGCCAGGTATAGTACATACAGAATCGGGGATAACGGCGAACCCTGTGGGGTTCCGCATTGCGTCTTCGATTCCGCGGTGTACGTGCCCTCTAGCCGGACCATAACCTTGCGGTCCGCCAAGAACGAGCCGATTAGCCGGAGTAGCTTCCCAGGCCAGCCCTGCTTCCGCATCCGTTCAAGCAGCCTTCTGGGCAGCAGTGCGTCGAACGCGCCCTGCACGTCCAGTGTAACTAGCGTCACCTCCTTCCCCTGAGCGAAAGCCGATTCCACATCGTAAACGAAGGAGGCTACTAAATCCACAGCTGAGCGTTTGGGGAGGGCTCCGCCATGTTGCGGGCTGATCACCCCGTAGTGTATCGCTGCCCAGGAGATCCTTCTAGCAACAAGCCGTTCAAGGCCCTTGCCGATGCACGAAAGGAGTGCGATCGGCCTCCAAGAGCGTACCGACGACCTATCCTTCTTTCCGATCTTTGGAAGCATTACCACTTCCGCTAGCTTCCATTCGGATGGGAAGTGTGATAGTTCAAGGCACTTTTGGAAGAAGTCTCTTATAAACGCCCTAATATGCTGCCAGCAGGCCTTTAGTAGTCGTACAGTAACACGATCCGCCCCTGGGGAAGTGCTTGATACGCCGATCACACTCTTTTCCACCTCCTCGAGCGAGATAGCCGTGGTCCACGGCAGTATCGGTCGCCGACCTTCCGCTTCAAGTGGATCGTACTCCAGATCGTCCGAATCGTCGTATCGGTGCAGTACCTTTTCTAGCAGGGCTTCCGCTTTCTCTTTGGTGCTCTCGATACTTACACCGTTCACAATCAGCGGCGGGGCCTTGAGCGATGGGGCGAGCTTGTGCCACCCCACTACCTTATATAAGTCGGCGTCGTCCGCTGCACTGTCGATAACCCGGCGCCAATAGTCACGTTTGGCATTCCGTATCGTCGAGAGCATGTCGCGCCGTTTGCGTTCTTGCTCCGGCGCAGCCCGCCTGCGTGCGCTCGCATAGCCGGCGTGTAGCTCAGCGCACGCCGGCGTCCACCAGGGCGCCGATTTGGCCGTACCCTGTGGGCGCTTCCCTACTGCCTTGATCGCATTCTGGAAGAGAGTAGTCAAAAGTGCAGCGATGTCGTCTAGGTCGCGCGTATCCAGCACGTCGGCCGGCTGTGGCAAATGTGAGATCCCAGAGTTAATGGCGTGCGCGAACCTCGGTAGATTTGCTTCCGTAACCCGGTAGCCCGCGTTGCCATCGGCTCCCTGGCCTCTCCCTGGTAGCAGTGTTACGAGAGTGAAATGGTCCGAACCGCAGTCCAGGTCGTGTCTAACCGTAGTTTCCGCGAACGGAATGTTCGAGAAGGTTAGATCGATGGTATGGCCAGCGCGGTGTGTGGGCTCTCCCGGCTCCCGATGAAGTCCGCTCCGCTACTAAGGGACCAGGCAGCTAAGGATGCGCCCTGATTGGAGGACCCGACTCCTGGCTCAAACATATCGTGCTTTGCATTGAAGTCGCCTCCGATGAGAAAATTCGGTGGGACTTGTATGCTGGTTATATAATCGATTATTCGCCTAGTGCTAGGCTCTCTGTATACATTGACGATATGAAAGCCATTTACCTCCAGCCAGACTATGTCGCGATCGTCGCCATTCCGGCGCTGCTGGGTGATCAGGTTAGCCGCCTTTCGCGTGTAGGACATCGCCCTTGGCCTCTCTGCTTCACGCTCTGCCGTAGGTACTCGCTCCCATGCATCAACCGGCGCATAGCATTCGTATGCTGGATGGTTCTGCGTTCTTGTTCCAGGGTAGACGCTGGGTTCTTGCACACACACTACATCAGCCCCTTCCTCAAATGCCAACTGTAGCAGGGCTATATGTGTGCTGGCCCTGATCTTCCTACATTCGCCCAGGCCACTTTCAGTCCGTTAGCCGAGGCGGTCGCGCGGCCTTCGCCGCTTCGTCCTGCTCCGTTTCTCAGCATAGGGACGAAGTGGGAGAGAGGGTCGTATCAAGCTCCATGCTGACGCTAAGGGTAGGGCTCGCCTCGTCGTCGGATACAGCGTATACGCTTCGCTTTGACAGCTCGACAAGGTTGAGGGAGCCGGTGGGGGCTGTCTTGCGTTTGACGCGCCGCGATTGTTGGTCTGCCGCTTCATACGCTGCGATGCGCGCCCCTGGGGTCGGGATTACCACCTGGACCCCGCTCTTAGGGCCGCGCTCCTGCTGGCTCTTGGCCGCTAGCTCGCACGCTTTGCGTGTAGCCGTTTGTTGACGACGGATCTCTCCGAGCTGGCTTGCAGTGAGCCGGACTATCTTGCCATCAGCCCTCTTTGGAGTGGCTGCGCAGTGCTTATGCCCGGCAGGGAAGGGGCCATGACAACCAGTGCATTTGGGCGAGGCCGTACAAGCTGCGCCTGACGCCCCCTGGTGTTTCGATATAGCAGCGCCGCAGTTGTTGCATCTGCGGACTGCGCGGCAGGTTAGAGGGTTGCAATACTCTTGGCACCCTGGGTTGTGCAGTTCTATGCTCTTTTTCTTCTCCGAGAGCTTGGAGTGTCCTGAGGACCCAAAAAGGGTAAAGGAGCGGACTTCCTCTTTGAAGCTGATGAACCATACCGATGTTGAGCCTGAGGTTCCAGCGCTGTGGCAGTTGACCGGCCTTACCCCGGTCTGTATTTCGGCTTCCTCAGTGACAACGTCGGCAGTAACAAGCCGATTGCCCAAGAGACCTGTCAGAACATTGGGAGTGTGAGCTAGGCGATATGTGTGCCATTTTTCCACTCGTTCTAAGATGGTGCAACGGGTGGCTTTGCAAATAAGCGCAGCGTTCGATCCCTTTAGAATGAGGTCGTAGACTGCTTTCGTATTAGGCTTAACTGCCCAGCCTGTAGGGGTAGCCCACAGCCGGGGAATGTCCTTGGCTGAGATCTGGGGTACGGCCTTCGTAATGGCCTCCCGGATAAGGAAGGGCTGGTCTCGGACTAGGAGCGTCCCTGGTTCGGCCCGGGCGTAGATGCGAAGGTCCGTTCTTTCCCTCGGGCTCTTTGGTGTCGGGTTACCGGCTGTCGGCGGTCGGACCGTCTGCGGGCCCATGATTCCGGGTTCCCCACTTTGTTTTGGTGAGGCGGCGCGTTTTTGCGAGGCGACGCGTTTTGACGACGGGTCCGCGCCCACTGTTGATGTGTTCGGGGTCTTGAGGGCCCCGCGTAGGAAGTTTTGGACGGTTGCTTTGCAGCAGCGGTCCCGAAGAGGTGTTGGTTCAGGTAGGCCAATGTACCCTCCTGAATCTCCTGAGCAAACTTCTTTTGCTCATCCGGAGAGTTGCGAACGAAGGCTTCCACAGCCTTCGCGTAGCCTTCGAGAGCGACGCGTCGTAACGTCGCTTCGCGCTCCATTTGTTCCAGCTTGGTTATCACAGCTTGGAATGCCGGTGTGCCAGCGGGATTGACCACTGGCGGGATTGGTACTGTGCCCTGTATAGTTCCGATGTGCTGGAAGGGCAAGGGGGATGGAGGCGATCGCTCGCGCGTGTGCGCATCCACGTTCGCGATCGTCGGTCTTTGGGCGTTTGCGACGCCATTGTCGCCGGCGGCAGCAAGGCGTAGAGAGGGATCTTTTAGAGGATCCTACTTGTAGAATTGAATTGAATTGAAATGTAAATGTTAAGCCAGAACATATATGAACGTAGGAGCTGGTTGGCCGGTTGGTTTATTGGTGTGGTGATATGATGTGTGTATGTATATATATATATATACAAAGTATATGTTTATGTGCCGGTGTTACATGACTATTTCTTGAAACCAGTCATTCATTCATTCATTCATTCATTCATTCAGTCATTCATGCTTATTCATCCTGGATAACTGAGTGAGTGCATCTTTATGACCAAGGTAACTAACAACTGACTACCTTATGCATTCCTTTCCATAATACACATCAATCATCTCCAGATAATGAATGTATGGAGTATAACATTCACATTCAAATTCAAAGTCATCAAAATTTATCCTTTATCCTCGGACAGATCGATTAATCTTAAATAAGTACTACTCATGCGTACTACTCGTTGAAACGATTCACAGCCAAGGAGTTGCCATACCATGTTATTAATTATAACACCCACACACACGCTCACACTTCCACACACACATATATTTACACATATATACATACATATACATACATACATACTTACTTACTCTTACACTCATACTTACATTTACATTTACATTCGTGTTTATACTTATATTCACATTCATATTATATTCATATTCATACTTACATTTACATTTATATTTACACTCACACTCATACTTACACTCATACTCATACTCATACTCATACTCATACTCATACTCATACTCATACTCATACTCATACTCATACTCATACTCATACTCATACTCATACTCATACTCATACTCATACTCATACTCATACTCACACTCACACTCTCACACTCACACTCACACTCACACTCACACTCACTCACACTCACACTCACACTCACACTCACACTCACACTCACACTCACACTCACACTCACACTCACACTCACACTCACACTCACACTCACACTCACATATACATCTATATAAATATACATATGTATGTATGTATACTTGACAAGGTATACTTCATCAGCTTCCATCTTTTTGTGTCTCGTAGACTATACTTTCCGTTTCAATGGATTCCCCTGAAGCTGACCTCCTTTGAGCTTCACACTTGATTATCGCTTACTAGTGGAAACGATAAGTTAGATCAACGTGACGATAATCTTGTATCCCTCAAAAGCGATGAGAACTTACGTTCTTCAGATCGACCGTCGTGGGTCGTGAATTCCGTTGTCGTGATACACGTTCTGTACTCCATCAACTGAGAACATCCCGCAAATATGATTTGTTCACAAAGAACATTTGGATACTCCTGATCTCAATCAAGTATCTATCAGTTTTTGATCGACCATGAAAGATGATATTATATGAAAGAATCTCGATGATGAACAAACGTACCAGATTTTGGCAAGTCGTGCTTTCCATTTTGAAATATGTTGAAGACCACCCAGGTGTACGGCAACGTCATGTCATTCAAAACAGCTACATCTCCTTAAAATCCTTGTTCCTTTTGATCTCTCTGTCAATGATCCTTTCTCTTCATTCAAGTCTTTCGTTCTGTTACTTTTCTCCGTAAAATTTCGCAATTATCACCGTCTCCTGTTGCTCCTGGCGATTGTTCGATCAAGATGGATGAAGAAAAGAGTGGTCAAGGTGCTTCATTTTCTGATGAGATAACGAATAAACATGAACCTCAATTTTGTTTGAGAATGGGAGAGATATTCATATGCACCACAGCGTCCTAGGGGGACTTCAATCATCTTCAAAGATGACGAGAATGCTCGTAATTGGTCTCATGTGACCAAATACACTATATCCATTGCGGTATTGTACACGGGATTTGCAGCGTAAGCTCTAATCTCTCTCCATACTCTTCCACGTGCTCATCATATGACAGAACCTTTGCAAATTCAACTTACACAGGAGGTATGCCAGGTATCATAGAATCTTTTGGGACTTCCAAAACACTAGCAGCCTTTCCTATATCTTGCTATTCAGCAGGTCTTGGCGTCGGTGCATTGTTTTCAACGGCCTTTTTTCAGAAGTCTTTGGTAGAAGGATAGTTTACAGAGTTACTGCACCTTTGGCTTTGGCTTTCACAATCCTTGGAGGAGCTGCCGCAAATTTTGCTACGGTTGCTATCGCCCGAGCACTCGCTGGTCTTTTCGCATCTCCTTGCCTGACAGTTGGTGGAGGAATTATCAGTGATGTGTGGAATATCAGTTTAGAGAAAACTGGAACAACCTTTGCTGCCCTGTTTGTTCTCCTCGTTGTCGCCGGTACTCGTAAGTACAATCAGTAGATAGGTCATATTCTCTTCTTTCTCATACCTCTTTCGCATTTCCCCTCTTGCACTCTCTCCACGCTTGAATTTGACTACTTGCCTTTGGTATTTGCCGAAGGTCTTCATTGATAGGAGGCTGCTGACTTCCTTTGGTCACAGAAACCGGACCCATGGCCAGCGCTGCAATAATAACAAATTTCTCTTGGAGGTGGGAATTTTGGCTTTCAGCAATACTTTTCGGGGTCTCTACGATCATAGCTTATTTGTTCCCCGAGACATATCAACCTCAAATATTACGCCGGCGAGCTGAATCAAAAATGGGAGTTGTCACAACTAGAGCGACTCTGACTAGACTTGTCTTACCTCTCTTGGGCGGCCTTTACACATGCTCCTAGTCGAACCCACAATATTCCCTACAGGTTTAGTTATGGCAATAACCCAATCTGTGGTATTTTCGTACTTCGTGTCATATGCCGCATTATTTCAAAAGATCTACCACCACTCGCCATATGAAACCGGAATGGCATTTTTTCCTCTGATAATTGGGAGTATCGCTGCAATTCCAACAATTGCCATTTTCGATCGATTATTTTACCGAAAGCCACGGAAAGAAGCAATAAGAAACCGGAACAAAGGTAGCGCCCGAAAAGCATTTGTTTCCAGCTATGCTTGGGTCGATCACACTTCCCATTTCTTTATTTTGGTAAGGATAGGACACTGATCTCCCCCTTATATCTACTTTGCTGATCACCTATCAGGCTTGCATGGACAGGTCGTGCGGATATTTCATCAATCATTCCCATCTTGTCTGGTGGACTATTCGGCTTCTCTTTTGTCCTAACAATGGTAGGTATGTATCCTCGTGTACTCATAACTCATCAAAACTAACCGAGTATACTATAGCTATGCTCCCAGTATACCATAGCGACTTCTACACAGCTCACTACAGCGCATCAATGTTAGCTGCATTAACATTCATGCGCTTCTTCGTTTCGGCCCCATTCCCCCTCATCACACCAACGATCCTGGATACCATTGGCTTTACATGGGCAAACTCAATGTTAGGATTTATAACAGTATCCTTAATTCCCATCCCTTGGATCTTGTATTCGATTCGGTCCATACCTGAGAAGCAAAAGTCGATACATCCAAGCATAAACTCGAACCAAATTTAGTTAATGGATTCGAGTCGGGAAGCAATGGTGTTCAAATGCCTTTTCATTCTACGTAAATAATACATTTTTGATACACTTTATAGACCAACTCTTTTCGTTAAACATTCAAGTATCATAATATCCATTCATCTACATCTATACTTTTCCCTTGGTATGTGTATGTACTGGAAGTGAAGTGATTACTGTGAGATACGGTTGTTGTATCCTGATGCTTACACGGTTTATATCCTGAAGTTTGTGCAAGCGTCAAATTTTCAGGATGTTCAATTAATCTTTCATGATGATATTATTTTGTTTTCAAAAATCCATATTCACTGTATGCTGCTAAACTTGATACGTGGATATCTTGGAAGACCTCGGGCATGGTGAATATTATAAAATACGGTTATTGTATCTTGATCCTTATACGATTTATATCCGTAAATCTGCGCAAATGCTAAATTTCAATTCTATTTTGTCGACAACAAACTAATAATACAGCACTTGCATGTTACGTATCCCTCAACCTTTCATTTGCCTGTATTTAAACCTCTGAGACTATGAGGCGAATAAAATCATCACCTTTACATCTGCATACTGTTAAAGACATTCGTTTGCGCTTCTTGAACTCTTTATCACTTTGCAACAATAATAAAACAATGGTTCTCTCAAGGAAGCAAGAGTCGGTGATTATTGATATACTCGGCTTTGCACCAGAGACTTGGATTCCTGCGATAACTCTTCAGGCAGATAGCATCCCAGAAGAGAACAGAGTGGAGTTTGGCCAGAGATTCTTGAATAGAATATCCTCGTGTCAATTCAAGGTCTAGCACACCGCATCGATCCTGAGGAGAGGTCCCAATCTTGATCCAGAAGAGAAACCCTAAAGCATTCTCTCTGATGCATGCTTCCTATCTCTCTCATCTCTTCATTGCACATGTCAGATCAATTCATCTTTTACTGTCGACTATAAACTGACAGTATTTGAAATAGCCTACCCTGTGCGAGCGTGTATGCGAAAACCTCGTGAAACAGACGCATAATCATGGATGGAAATATAAGGTAGATCGATGGAGAGAGATCGAAACCAGCAAACTCAAAATCAGAGATCAAATTGCAGAAGAGATAAATAGAGCCCCAGAAGCGAAACTGACGATCGTTTCTCACTTTTAGAAATCATGGACGCAATGGAGTACGTAGGACAGCATCCCACAGTCTGTAGAAAGATGTTTGACCTTTGGCCGGAGTATCGCGTTTTTCAAGAATACAATCTGGAAGCTTGGAAGGTGATTGAGGAGGAGGCCGAGGAGGAAACCAAGCAGAAGCAACCAGCGGCAGCTGCTTTTGCCCACGAGGGAATGATCGTTGAGCATGCCACCGCTACTACACGAATTATACGTAGCAGCAACTGTACTATCGTTAAGAATTCCTCCCGGCGTTCTTCCAATCAAATGAAGAAGCGTCGTCGGCCGCGAATTACCAAAGGCAAGAATCATAACGAAGACGAGGGAGACGAGAGTGAAAATGGAGACACGGATGATGCTGAAGAAAAAGAATCTACAGTCAACAAGCTCGTCATCGCCATCAAGATCTATCCCTTGGTCTCGCCTCACCATTACAATCTGAGGCTATTGATCATGATGCGACCCCAAATCCCAATGCAGATGGCGCCCTCCATTTCGTTCCCGCAACGAAACTCGTCGCCGTTGTCACCCCCATCGCAGAAGTCGCAGCGTGAGGACAACCGGCGCAGTGGCTTCTTCTTCTACATCATCCAAATCCGAGCTTAACATTCAAGCTCCAGCACCACCGGCAGGTACCAAGCCGAAGAAGACCGTCGCTGCCCCTTCCTCTCTTTCGAATGTTGCTCCGCGTGCGGTTGAAGCTCCTCCTCCACCACCCCGTGTTCTGCGCCAGAATAGACGGAAATCTAAAAAGCATCGCGAGAATGTGCGGACTGAGCTTCTTCTTCTTCTTCTTCTTCTCAGCACCGATCTGGATCTTTGACCGTTTTGGCGGATCATCGATGCCCGTTGCATAAAAACTCGTCAAGATGTCTCTTTCGATGCTGCGATCATTACGGTTGCGAGGTCGCAGCACGATAGGGAGCTCTCTCGAAGGGGTACCCGCGCGCGGAGTCCTCGCTACTCGCTCTCGTGCTCTTTAGAAGCTGGCGGTGATTTTTCGTTTTTGTGCATTCTGGGATATCTGGTGGGGGTTTTTCGCTGGTCGGTTCCTTTTCTATCGCTCGTCGATCGGCAGTTGATTGTTGTTTTGGTGTTTTTTTTTGGTTTTTTTTGCGGGGAGCGGAGATATGCTTGCGAGGGGGCATTCGGGGCCTGTGGTTTGAGAAATTACTCAAGGCGGTGGTTTGGCGATTCGGCATATTGTTCTGCATTGGTTGGCGGTAGGGCGGTATTTGTTTGATTATTATTATTTTTCCTTCTATTTTCTTGTTCGGTGGCTATCGCTGGCTATGGTTGCCTGCGCCAATCCTTTCTTTGTTTTCGTTCTGAAATCTTGCAGATGGCTGCGTGAGCATAGTTATTAGGTAGCGATGGGTGTTGGGTGTTGGGTGGGATGATTAAAGTTTATGATTTTTTGATATGTTTTCGCGTTGTGATTTATGGTCTGCATGTTTTTGATGCTGTGTTTGTGGAAGTGAGGGTTCTTTGTGCTTATTTTTGTAATGGTGAGTGAGTGAGTGAATGAGTGTGTGTGTGTGTGAGCGGATTTTGATTGGAGATGTGAGGAATCTATGTATGTATGCTATGTGCTAAACATGTATTGTATATCCAGCTGACCCTTTTGTCGGAGGGTATCTATATATCCTATTGATTGAAACCAAAAGGACTCATGCGAATCGGCGTTTTGGGTTAGGCCTTGGATTGAATATTCTACGATCGATTCCCTTGCGCATCCAATGTAGAATATCGTAATGGTTTCATTTAAACTCTAGTTACTTCACCACCGTCCAAAACCACATTCTAATCATATCCATTTCTTTCTGCAATTATCTATTGATTGTATATCCATAAAATACACCCCTCTTCTCAACATTCTTCAATTAGGTAACTATAGATCTCCTCTCACGGTCCTGGATCTACGCAAGTCGCATGGGAAGCATGGCTTTGCGTTTTGTTTGTGGATATTCATCCTTGATTTCATTATCTCTATAATGATAAGACTACTTGGACGTTTCTGTGAGCATATGGTTTTGCGATCTGGGTTGGTGATGCGATGCTTTGCCAGGGGGACTTGATGCCCGGACGTGTGCTGTAGTATTTATGGGTTATCGATGAGAGGCGGTGGGTGGGCTATGCTTACTTTGGGTCCTGTTTTTGCTCTCGTGGGCTTTTAACAGGGGGCTGTGCGGTTTATGTGATGTCCCACTGTTGGATCGGATGGGCATTTGTAGGTATGGGTTTGTTATGTATCCATCAAGTTGTGGAAGCATTGCATAAGCTGCTGTTAGCTGGGGATGAACGGTTCATGTGATGGGGTGTTCTTGGGGTATGTGGTCTTATCTGCAGAAACGCAGCTCAAGATTTCAATGTTAGGTTCATATGAGAAGATGTATGGTTGAATGAATAGGGTAGTAGGGAAAAAGAATCCGACGTAAAATTATCTGACGGTGAAATTTTCGTCATTTCAAAACCTCATCCTTGGCAATGTGGCAGTTGGCCCTGATATTAATACTGAGAGTTCCTAGGGACGTCTAAGTTTGAACTACTATCAATATCCTCTGGGATTAAGAATCTCTGAGCACCTTTCTAGTTATCGTGAGTTGGAAGGCTGGATTTTCCCGCGTAGATTCTAGGGTCTGTTATTGCTCTGGAAGGGCCGAGTATGCTGATTTAATTAGTTTCTATATGCGATTGACTCAAGTTTCCAAATGATGTGTAGGAGATTGAAAAGTGTACTATGGTTAAGTGTTCTAAATTATGGTTAGCAGCTAGCTTCATGCGACTCCTGTACTTATTTAATAAGCGAGCCTTGTGAAAACTCCTTTATTCTAAATAACAAATAAATTATTCTAAATATTATAAAAATTACCCAACGCTGCCTTCGTATTTAGAAAGAGCATCTATATCTTCGTCCCAAGTTTAATGTTTCAGTAATGCTTGCTTGTTGTGATGAAAAATTTTTGGTCAAGTTTGTATTTCGGTAGGTGTCGAGCCATAAAGGGGCTTAATGAGTTCACCCATCACACTATACTACTTCAATTTAATTGGCTGTCCTCGAAATGGCCATGATTGTAGGTTTGGAGAAGGCTGACTTGTTATTGAAGCTAAGATCGCGAGGCTATATAACTAGAAGGGTCGTATCTGCCATATTTAATGCATGACATCGTTATATAGTTGTTGTTGAATTCTAATAGATCTACTAATTCACGTAACGATAAACGTGATATGGAATATAAGATGTGGAACGTGCGTGACAAATAACGTGATCCGCAACGATGTGGAACCTTTAGTAATGCAGAATTTTTCGCATATATTCGATTAAGTTTGTTCTTCGGCGATTACTACAGATCGTAAGATTCGGTTTAAAACCGATCTTACAAATACAATGGAAACTACTAGAATGCTATCAAGGTGTATAAATATGAGGATATTCTTCAAAGAAAACCTCAAGTGAATTAAGTGAGAAAAAGTGAATCAAAACAGAAATCCTAGAATAGGTATATAGTTCGACAATTCATTCTTCATTTTCACTCCGTTATTCGATCATTCCTACCAACAACATAACTAAGTCTTCCAATACTATATTATCATATTTGTGCTTAACTTATATCATAATATAAATCCTGTGCCCTCCAACAGTATAAGACTAATGGTTTGGGAGGGGTTTTGTTTTGATGACCTCTTAATTCATATATCATTAACCACAATTCTTTATATGAGTGTTCATGATAGAATCTACAAAGTTGATTTTGAAAGGGGATCAATACAATAATCGCTAGATATATCTATGGTAGTTCTTTTGATTTTGCGAATAATTGTCTTAGGCGAATGATCTAAGTTAATATCATCGTACGATCCATGACCATAAACTTAACTATGAAACAAATTCTATCATATGAATTCATAAGCATCTTATATCAAAGAATAAATAAGTCCACTATTCCATGATTAGATAATTTCTAAAATCAAAGAACAACCTTAGAATTCAACCATGTATTTTTTTGTGCCTAAATTTAGCCGAGTGTTCAAAAATACCCGAAAGCCACTTAAAGTGAAGTGAATTCGACAGACTGAATGCATGCAAACCCAGTCTTGCAGCCTCGCAGATTTTACAACTTTTCTCTCTGCAGAACTACAAAACTAATATAGACTGAAATTCTGAAAGATGAGACTCTGGAATAGTGTCTTGACAGCTTTATTTTTGTATAGCTTGTTAGCTTTCGATAAGTCTACACTATTTTTATCTATGACTAAGGAAGCACACTACTATCCAGAACTATATCGACTTTGATACACTTTTTTTTTGATGACTGATGAGCTGAAATATCACTGTGATCCACGGATTTTGGCTGCAGCTGTTCGTGATTCTGGCGCTGAGAGATATCTAAGTTGGCACTACTGCGAGTGAGTAAATAATCTAAACTTCTCTCGTTAAATCTCAGATATTTGCTAACAACTTGACATATTTAAGGGCTTTCGGCACATATATTGTGGAAATTGTGGTTGGAGGAGCCAATGGGGCTGAAGAGATGACGTTTTCTATCAATCAGAAGATCTTATGATCTTGGATACTAGCATTCCAAGACATGTTTGTGGCAAACCAAGCTGATGGTTTTACTTCCAAGATCTGTCATCTATACTATCGGAAATCCTACCATTGTCTCCGAGCTGGATACATGGGAGCAATGAGGGGATTCAAGAATATTTGAATAATAGGAAAGATCTCAGGCTTGATGTCGTCATTCTCTTGAAGGGACAGCCAGGGAAGAGTGTTTAATATGCATTGGAAACACTGCAATATTGACATCACTGACATGGAAGATATGGAGCTTACTCATATGGCGGAGATCCAAGTGCAGCATGGAGTTTGGAGTGAGATGGGGGAATTGAAGACTGGCTCATGTCGCTGGTTCCACCTTTCGAGCTAACGCCAAGCAACGAATGTGCTGTGAGTGGTTTCATGGAGACGTAAACTGATCTTCATCCTGTCTTACAGAATTTGAGCGAGTGCAAAACGATAAGGGTAGTGTGTTTGACTGTGTGCTTTGGATAAACCTCAATGGAGGGTGTATTTCATGTCAAACATAAGTCCTCTTGCGTTCGATTTCGAAGTGCCCAATGGAAGTATCTTCTTTCCGTACATCATTGAGCACTCTGATATGAAGGTACCTGATTGAAGAGCCTAGCATCATGTTTTTTTTGCAAGGTATCAAGTAAATCTTCCTTCAAAATGACATGGATATCTGGTATTCTATTCTCGTATTAATGAATAAGTCATGGCTAATCTACTCCATAGTTTCCCATTCGATACGCCAATATGTTGTATTAACAACTCTCAACAATTGAAACAAATCTGAACGCAAGATCAATCATATCCGAAACTTGTATCCTTCGTGTAGCTTATAGACCCTCACTTCTAGCGCCTTGGGCAAGGACACTTGAAAACAGGTCCATGGTTATGGTAATCGCAATCTGGTGCCAGGAATGGATCTTCTGGGTCATCTCCCCTCATTACTCTTTTTGAGACTCTCAATATCCTGACGCAGTTCCTCATTGCGACAGAGGATAGATTCAAGGTCCATAGTTCCGGCACCATCTGATCCATTTTGAGACAACTGCCACACCGCAATTCGGCAAAATAGAACTCTCAGGGCTGATCGAGAGTTTGTTTTGCTTGTAGACTTCCAACCAGCAGGAAGGATTCGGTTTTGTCTTGGTATCAATCATGAACTTGATAAGGAAATTTATGGCTTCATTCTCAAGGCGAGTGATTTCGTAAAGCTCTGCAAGGATACAAAGCTTTATGTAGATGGGGAGTCTCATGGACATAATTAGACCGCTAAAAGAACCCTTGGATGAATATTTACCTGCTGAGCTCGCAGATTTGTCAAAATCACCA
The DNA here is from genome assembly GCA_003260565.1 of Monilinia fructigena. NCBI lineage: Eukaryota > Fungi > Ascomycota > Leotiomycetes > Helotiales > Sclerotiniaceae > Monilinia > Monilinia fructigena. The sequence continues at coordinate 594,687 of QKRW01000025.1, forward strand.
TCGATTGTATCCATGTAGAGCCATCCTGCCAACAATTTGAAGGCGCTTGGATCATCATTGACTAGTACAACGTCTGGAATGATCTGGCAATCTGGCTCCGCAATTTGTTCAAAGCTATCACCGAAGGATTCTTTGAACATGGGGATTTTGTCGCAGAGGAGTTTGTAGTGTATTCTGAAGGTCGCGGTGCCACCAGGTTCCTTACCACTTCCAACTTCAACGCGCAGAACTATAGAACCCAATTCTCTATTAAGTACTGTGTCAGATAGTTGGTCTATAAAGCTGATGCATGTTCAAACCTACTCAGAAGATAAATGAGACCCAATTTTCGGAACATAATCTTGGTTGGAACGATTGCGAAGATGGAGATTAGATCCTTGTATGGTACCCGAGTTGTCTGTAGCTGAAGCTTCGGCAAGGACTGCAAGAGCGGGCATCAAACCATCGGAAGTCATTGTTGCAACTAGGTTTGAAAGGCACAGGTAGAGGAAGATTGTACTAAGATATGGCTAGAGTAAGAAGATATGAGTCAGCTAAGGCCTATTAACAGATGTCAAAACAAACTGCGACATCGGAATAGGGACTGAGACCTACAAAGAGAACTGCGACCAAAAGAACCAAAATCTGGTCTCACAAAATGGAAGTGTAATTTGAAAGAAATTATATGGTGTGGAAAACGAAGTCTCTGTGAATTGGTAGATATGTGGGTGTGTTGAGATCCCAAAGTCTACTTGATAAAGTAGATATGTATTGGTATTGGCTCCGAAACTTTTCTGATTTACAAATTTAAATGAAGGCTGTGTAAAGTTTTTGCACTAGCGTCTATTGCTATTTATTATTCACTCATGCTGTTGCATCACTGGTATTCTCAATATTTGGCTTAATGTCGGTTAACGAGTTATCGTCCAAGTGATCACTGGAGGTATGCTCTACGCCAAATTCTTTCTCAGCGGACCTTGATCCAGTTTCCTGATGGACTTGATATTGTTTGATTTATCTAAATAAGAACTATCTTGGTTTAGGTGAACAGATTTCTAGGGTATGATTGTAGATGGAATGTGGAACTGTGAAAACGTTCAAATGTAGGATTGAGGCCTTTTTTTCATTCATGAGATGAAAGCTACTACCTGAATATTAGAAATCAAAATTCGAAAACTTTATTCTTACTTTATATCATGTAGCGAAAAGGTGTTGAAAAGGTTGAAACTTTCGCCTGAATAATCCCCACGTGAGTTGCCCCTTTTCCTATCACCCAGCTTCTCAAGATGAGAATCCAAAGTTCAATTTTCATGGCTTCTCAAATAACTACATCCCTAGACTCTCCACTAATAACCTGTAGGACTGCATTCCTCTGAATTCATCGAAGTCATATAATTTAGCTAATTCTGCTGTTCCCTTCGTCTTTTCCCATCAAACATTTCTTACTGTTGCCGTTCTCTCTGCGACATATAGACATGTTTCTTCGGATCCATGTCGATGATAACCGAAAATAGATATTTCCTCGGGATCATTTAGTGACTGTGATACTCCCTTCATTAATGTTAAAGTATCCATCAAAAATCTCACTATTTTTTCGACAAGACATTGTGTATCTGAGCAAGGGTCCAGAAGCTAGGGTCAGGTACGAACTCTCCATCATCGAATGCCATTGCATAAACAGCCAATCTTGAGAAGAACAACCTCAACTTCGAAGTGGGACGCATGTGCTCTTAGACTTATGTCCACACGGGTATATCAAGCATCAATTTACTTTCTCTTAGGTACTTGACTAGGTAGTCCATTGCATTGTTAACAAGCTGTGTGATATCATATCTGTCCGCAAGTATCACTAATTTAATAAATGCCCTAGAACAGTGAGATGGAGAAGAAAGTAAGAGTCCAAGTTTTTGATTGGATAGCCCCAGTATAGACCCATTTAAAGCATGATTTTAAAGGCCTCGACGTCGTCTTCTGGGAAAATCGCGATCTGAGTTGCTGCTTTCTTGGAATTTTCCGTTGAACATCTTATAGAAAAGAGACATTTGTCGCAAAGAATCTTTCGATGATGTTTGGAGGGCACAGGATTTATATTATGATATAAGTTAAGCACAAATATGATAATATAGTATTGGAAGACTTAGTTATGTTGTTGGTAGGAATGATCGAATAACGGAGTGAAAATGAAGAATGAATTGTCGAACTATATACCTATTCTAGGATTTCTGTTTGATTCACTTTTTTCTCACTTGAGGTTTTCTTTGAAGAATATCCTCATATTTATACATCTTGGTAGCATTCTAGTAGTTTCCATTGTATTTGTAAGATCAGTTTAACCGAATCTTACGATCTGTAGTAATCGCCGAAGGACAAACTTAATCGAATATATTTGTAAGATCAGTTTAAACTGAATCTTATCGATCTATAGTAATCGCCGAAAGTAGTAAACTTAATTGAATATAAGCAAAAGAATTTTGTATTGCTAGAAGTTCTACATCGTTGTGGATTACGTCACTCGTTACGCGCATGTTCCGTATTGCGTTCCACATTACGCTCTACACTTACGTGAATTAGTAGATCTTATTAGAATTCAACAGATGAATATTGAAGGTGGCTTTCGTGGGGCCGTCACCAACTTCGAGGCGTATCATATCCATACCGAGTACGCTATAGGATGTCAGCTTTGAATTCAACGAGGTAGACTATAATTTTTTAGGCTACCAAGAAACAATCACCATTGGCTCTTCGGTTGGCCATTGTCAGTTCAGTTTCAACTGAGCTTGTTGGGCTATCGGACCTCATGTTGTTAAGTTTTAAGTTTAATTCAATTTTGGAGTGAAGCTTCCTATGGTCAAAGATAGTAGGCAGTTGATCAATCAGCGGCCCTTGAGCCAAATCATTTCCCGAAAATACTTCGCAGTATGAACTCTCAATTTGCGAACAAAATTAGAATATGGAAGCTCAAGACTATAGGAAGCAAGGAAATGGTTAACTAACAAGGATAATTGAAAGACTTTATTACTAATAGACGTGATAAGAGTATTTGGTGTGGAACCAATACACTCACTATTTGTTTTGATGTAAAAGCTGAGGTAGAAGTGGCAAATAGCTTCTTCCTTGTTCTGCGACAAGTTTTGCGGATCAATCTAGGCAAACATGTTCCAAGACTGCTACAAGATCCATATGTATTAACTATCATGTTACGGTACAGACTATTCTACATAATGCCACAGGTTATAGCTGTACAACTCCCTTCGGTATTAACGTTATAAAGTCATGACCGTTCTTACTACGATGCGATCTAGGTTCTTATTGTTCAAAGATCCAGCCCGAAAACTCCTAACACTATACTACCTTTATTGACTAAAGCTATGATCGTACGGCAGCATTAAACTAGTCTTATCTCATGTATTAGTAAATTCTACCTACAGTTAAGTCCACTACCCTACTTTCCGACCACTTTTATCACCAAGAATGAGGCAGCGGTTAGCCTAGCAGACGCAGGAGCCAAGAGCGATATAGTGGATCCAGGGCCTACTGCGCAACCTACGATCAGTGGTATAGGATCGATAGCACGAAGCCTGGCTCACAACGTTACAAGTGGATGGTGGCGCAAAAACGAGCCAACGTTGTCAGGGGGGGTATCGCAAATGGCAACTAGACTACGCTTTGAAGGAGCCTATGGAACTCAAACTCTCTAGGCCAACTCTGCATCGACTACTTGCGCTGCGATCCAGGCATGGCGACTTCGAGGCTTACCATAAACGTTTCAAGCATGAAGACGCAGAGACTCACTGTCCATGCGGTAAAGCTAAGACCCCGGAGCACCTTGTCTTCTGTGAGATCTCGGTTAGGAGGTTCCACTCGTGGCCGCTAAAAACCTGTTCGCCCACCGACAACCGCCCGGGAAGGGCATGACTATATACAACGGCTTCTTGCTCTCCCACAAGAGTTCGAGCGCTTTTTCACAACAACGCGATACTTTACGTTTTGCAACCGAGAGCCTAACGGCATCCCAAACAGCGCTCGACCTAGCGCCACACCCGACCCTCCCCCTCTTCCCCCCCTCTCCTCCCCCCTTCCCTCTTTTACCCCCCCCCCCCCCTTCTCCCCGCTTCACCTCGGAGCCTAATCTGAGGCGCGACCCATAGAGCGCGGCACAACACTCTATACGACGATACAAAGGCTGCATCCTAACGTAAACAACTGCCCTTTTAGCACTCTCCTACCAATGCGATTGCCATACAGCCCGACATTCACTCTTTTTAGATATAACAAGCAAAGGCTAATCCCTTCAATGCAGGACGCTCCCTCAAACGGCGGAAGGAGGCTGCCCAACAGAGCTAGAGTTGTGAGAGACCGCCGGGAGGAGGCGGTCTCAGTGCTTCAACCTAGCGACGTCGTACGACACGTACCTAAGTGGTGAGCTCTTGGGTCTTCGACCCACTAGTGTATCACCCGTCTCTAGTACCCCTCGGGAGTCAAGAGCCTAGCTAGCTCATATAGGACGTTAAACATAATAAATAAATAAATAAAAATAAACTAATTATTAGCCTTATTTCGCTGCAATGGATTAAACTATATATTTTAATTTAATTGTTAATATTGATATTAAGTTCTGCTTTCAATTCATCTAAAATACTGGCCCCCCTTTTAAAAGTGCAATTACTTTTAATATTGTTGGAAACTATATAATATTACTAAGCGGTATGCTAGTACAACAAACCTTTTTCCATTTCTATTAGTATCAATGAATTTCAGCACTAATTTCTTCACATTTTGTTAAGAACTATTAACACAATTCCAAAATAGTCATCCAATTTTCAATATACGCTTTTCCATATAAGCACTATAACTAAATATACCAATGACTTTTACACTCCCTCTTAAAAAATATCTATTTCATCAATCCCTTCAAAACACCGACAGATATATCATTTAATGGATACCATGAGTTTAATTCCCACCACAAATCTTACGGGCCCAGGCTATGTTTCGTAAAAACTTGCCACTATCTACTAGAACTCGACTGCTTCCGCAGAACCAGGCTGCCCAGAAACTATTAGAGGATCATGCCCACCATCAAATGTATTTTCCAAACCTTCCATTCGCATTTATTTTCACAGTTAGAACAATTTACTAACCAAAACCAGATATCTAGAACATGGTCTGGTTAGCATCGAAGTTGGCCAAGGTTCCCAAAGTCATGAAGTTTCTTGTACCTAAAGCGCCTCTGTGCCAAAAGGTGCCATTCTTCAAGGCTATGTTCAACAACGGCTGGCTTGAAACTGGTACCCCAATCATGGTACCCTTCCCGAAGACGACCCCAAAGCTTTCTCGATTCTCTTGCACTGGGTATTTGATGTTTCTTATGATAGACCAGTTACTTTCACAAATGATGGCTTGCAAATCCACATAGATACTTTCATCCAACTGATTGTTCTCGCCGACAAATACCTCATCGACGAGTTTACAAGCATCATTAGGGAGACTTTGATGCAGAAGTATCGTGAAAGATTGATATGCCCCTCTCAAAATATACCTAAAGCATCTTGGTATAGACTAGGGTGGGAAATATTACCTCGAGATTCAATACTCCGCGAGTATTTCACTCATGAATATGGAGGGCTACGTTTACACACTAATACAGTGTATGTTACTAGAAAGATGTTGAGAGAGTGGCAGGATATATGTGCTGTCGCAAGGATATTCGTGGAGAGTTAAAAACGAAGAGGATTGATACTGGCCCGTTGAAGCTGAACGAGATCTTGTGCAGGATGTTTTGGTTGGAATTGGCGCTCTAGAATGAGATGGCCAGATTATTATATTGATCGCTGTAGCCATCATGTTCATAACAGAGGCTACTGTTCTCCATTTGAGGTTTTGGAAAAAGAGTCGTATGTCATTGAATAGAATCACACATATTAGGGGAAATGATTTGTGGAAGCTCTGTGATCCACTTTCAAGAGCGAAAAATAATTAAAGGTTGATTGGTGATTTTTTATAGTTCCTTCTAAGTCAATTATTTGATTATCAAATGTCAACCCTTGGTCAATAAAAACTACGTTCAACTTGACTGAATATCAAAGCAATTCTTTCGATACATTGCTAGATGATAGACTGAATTTAACCGAGTGCTTACTAGCATTAAACGAGAGCTAAGCGACGAATAAACCTTTGTCACCCCTTTCAACTAACTCGGTATCCAAATCGCTACATTGCTACCTATATCTTGATTTCAACACCCTTCCAGGCCAATATACTCATGCGACGTCACCCAAAATGTATGATACAAGTACGGCTTGAACCTCTGATTATTATTGGGAACTTCAAAGGTGAATTAGGATAGGGCAGGATCGGGCTAATTGCCGAAATTAGCTCAAGTCCTTCAATTACCCCATCGTCTTCTCGAATTTTGAGGCAGCAACACGATCTTAGACAACATAAATTCTGACACATCAATTCCGTCTTCCAACTTACTCTATCTGTTTACTATCACCAACACAAAATGGTTCTCAAGTTCATCACTCATACGATCTTTACACTCTACACGATGTGTAAATTTGGTAGTAAAGGCAACAAGGCATCGCAAGATACCAGAACACCAGCTAGTGTCAAGTTACTCCAAGAGAAGCTAGAGGCATACAAGGTTTCTGAAGAGGCTTCTCCATCTGGTTTCTTGATCTCCTCTCCAGAGCAGTCCCCACCGTAAGTAAACCTTTTCATCACAACATTCTCATTCCTATCACATTGCATTCGAACTGATAATTTCTGTCCAGAGGTATCAAAGGTCCCACATCTGATCACTTATCCATTATGGTCGGAATTTCAAGCACTCCTATGTACATCCATAGAGATATTTTGAAGAACAAAGTCACTCAGGGTTACTTTGAACAGGTATTTGGAAAGCATGCTCAAGAATTATATCCATTCGGAGGCCCATGCGCTACTTTGCTCTGGGATGATTGGTATACTGTCGGAATGTTCCTCAGCTGGACTCTCTGTCTCTCATTGACATCGACTGATAAGTTTGTCTACAGGAGAAGTTCTGTACAATGGAAGAGAGATCTGATCTTCTCGACAAAGTGCTTAATCTCAATCTCTTTGCTGAAAAGTATCGTATCACCGAACTCCAAGATGATTCTCTTCGCCCTATTGATTCAACTATGCAAAGAGGAGAGAGATGTCCACTCCAGGTCGATCATGTCAAGAAGTGCTGTGATTATACCGACGAACATGCTAAGGTCCGCCAATTCTTGGTACAATTTACTCTCTGGATCATGCGCGATCGGACTAGAGCCGAACTACACAAGAGAGACTGGGACATGAGAGAAATCATCAAGATGCATTCCAATGGACAAGATGACAGCCAGCTTGAGATTGACTTAAGAGCTTTGATTTTCAATCCCAGAAATGGTTCAGACTGGGAAGCCACCGATCCACGCAGAGCTCCGCCATGCGAGTTTCATCAGCATGGCATACACAACATATGTCCATATGGCGAAGTCAATGGATTCCAGATTGTTGACAACCAACAGAGCAGAAACACATCCACCGGTGGCGTAACAGTCAACAAGCAACAGCGTCCCGGAAACAAGAGATCTTGTTGGGGTTTCAATCTGGTACCTGAGATTTTACGCCCTATCGGGTCTACTTAGTTACGAGAAGAAGCTGAGGCATGGGAGAAATGGGATGATGAGAGAATAAAGTGCTATGATGCGAGCTCCGGGAGGAACGGCGATACGGCGATAAATAACGGGACATGGCATAATACATATGACTATGTTAACAAATGTGGGGTAAATGGGTTACTACGAACACTTTGCAGAAGAAAGTTTTTATTTTCGCACTAGATCAAGAGAGAATGTTGGGTTGTTCTTTTCATAGGGGGTACCAAACAAACTTTTCTGTGTTTCTTTCATGCAAAATAGTTAAATAAAATCCTTCTGAACCAATTACTGTGTGGGTGATGTGAAGTGAACGCTGTTCTAGCTATAACTTCCCAAGTGATGTAAGAAGTAGCACTTTTGATTTCTTTTCTAATTTTAATCTCTTGCCCATCTTATCTCATTTTATCATAATGGGTAAGTTGGTGAGGCAGATGCCAGTGCTCGTGCAAGCATGGAGAGAAATGACAGGCGAATAGACTTTTCCCAAGAACCCATGATATACAACACATTAGAAATATCACACGAGGTTCTTTGGTTCAGATTAGTGCCTTAATGACGCCCCTTCCCTCCATACTGAAATGGCTCTTCTGGTCTAAGAGGCGCAAAGGAAATAGTACCGACTTCTCCATCTCCCCGAATAAAAGCTGACTATATGTTGCAAACAAAACACACTCCCAGCATTTAAACCATGGAGTTTGTTCTACAAAGAAACACAATGGATTCACTAAAGGCACGAAAAGAAGTAGGATATGGGAGACGTAGAGAACTTGAACTGCTCCCCGTCGTTATGATTCTGATTTATCCTCAGACACACTCTAACCAGCTACCTTGGTGATAGAGCCTATTACAGCATTACCATCATCTATTTCATATTCTGCACAGCCTTCCTCGCCCATCTACAGTCATCAGTTTTAGCCCCATACCTGATATATACCAGTATGTACACATGACTCTTTCAAATTCACTGTTACTTGTTTAGTCTCAATACTTATGTATATAAACACGGCTATCACCTCCATTGCAGAAATAAAAACCAAGGAACCAAATCAGCGACAATGAGCGGGGAGAATGTTTGCAGCGAACCTATTATTGAGATAAGATACAAGATCGATAGCTGCCTGGAAAGTCCATTGGGTTATTTGGCACCATCAATGCCTTCGCCAACGAAACGTTATGAGCTGTTATTGTTGCCAAAAAGGGTCAGCAGATTCGTTGCAATTGTCATGACAGTAAGGAAAATTGATGATAAGTGAAATATATATATTAAATTGATGGTAATAATTATACAAACTATCCGCTAATTATGTCTATTCCACAGTACATTCCCATTTAGAGAAAACTTCCGTCAAGATCAAACTACTTTGCGACTAGACTTCGTCCCGTAGAAGCCTGCCACGATGCAGTGCCAAGACTCCGACTCCTTTGCTACATTTGGCTCTGCGTTCTAACTTGTTCATCTAACTTATTCATAGCCTCAATATATCAGAGGTCCTGGAGGCATACACACAAATATACGCACAAAGATAGAATCAAGGCCCAGATGAATATGCTTCAGGACCACACTCGTGACCTAGATATTGTCAAGCAAGATCGTAAGCATATAAGTCCTCTTAACTTCCTCTCTCATCATCAAATCAGCCCGTATATGGTTTGGAAAGATACAGGGGAGGAAGAAGCGCAATGCCGAGAGTGATTGCCATGGACTGGGATGAAAATACTCGGACGTATACCCTCATAATCCCACCCTAGATTTACTACTATCATGAAGTAATCGCAACATCTTTTACAGCTGCAGATTTCCCAATTGTTATCATTGTTTGCCGAACCGATCAATTAGAAACGACAATGAAAATGTAATAACTTTTGACGTTCACATCTATACATCCATACCACATACCTCCTGTTAACGCTTCTCACAACTTACCATCCCCATAGCAAAGTAGCCCCATGTCCCCCAAAAAGACGAATTTGCCCCCGAAAACTATGTGACTACTCTCTATCATCTTAAAGCTAAGCAATTCCTAGCGTCTTGTTCTAATTTGCGGATCTCACAGCCTTCTATCAAGCAGACTTCTATAAACCTCTCAACTTATACACACGCTAACTATACTATATACAGCTAAAACACATATGAGTATCGATGTACAGATAGAAAAATCTTTATTGCTGATACAAAAAAGCCGTCGCATCCTCTACTCAATCGGAGTATATAAACCTCCCCTTTGCTCTTTAAGAGAAAAAAAAAGTGCCTACAGCAACGGGAACTTTCTGATTACAATAGGTAAACGATTGCAAGAAGTAACTAGAGAAAGCAATATAAACTCTACTTTCATAAGCTTTCGAAGGAGAAAAAAACGAAATAGTAATTACTCATGAGGAGTGACTCGTCATTCTCACTCTCACTCAAAGATCAATCCCGTCAAAATATCTATCGACCTCATAACCTTTATAATATCCGACAAAGAAATCCCTCATGTATTTTGTGACGACCCAAAGACACCGAGTATATAACCACAAATACAGTCAATCCTTCACCACTAGATGCCGGAGATATTTGCACTCTTATTGCGGTGAGATTTTTGCGATCGGAGAAGCAATATGGGTGGTATTGGGGGTGATGAATTTCATATATTTACCAAGTAACCTACTTGGAATATATATCATAATCATGATTCACCCTCACCACCACGTGCACCACCATCCCAATTAATAAACTACACCCATATGCGAGCACCCACCCACCCATCTGCTTCATCAAAAAATCCATCTCCTATCTTCCACCCTTAACATTGCTCCAACTATATATACCGTATAATCCACAAGTAGGTATCTACCCCTTGCCTATACCAACGATTGTGCATATCGTCGAGTATGGTTTTATGTATTGCAGATTTGATCGTAAAATTTAGCTCGAGGTATATGGAGAGAAGGGGAGGTCTATACAAACGAGGAAAAAGGGGAGGAAAAAGTATTAACATGCGAAGGATGGGGATGTGCTGATAAGATATTTGGGTTTAGACGTGGTGAGGGAGGGAAGGAGATGTTAATGTCTATTTTGTAAAAAATTCGGGTTAAGGATTCAGGTGGGCGATGGTGATAGGTTGGTGTATCGTTCATTACTCATATTTACAGATAGGTACCTAGGGGTAGATGGAATATTGACATAGCCCCAATTTATTCCATTCATTAAAAAAGAGACGTTGAACTTTTCTCTCAAAGCAGCAGTACCAAAAGCACTTTCGTCCTCTTTACTTCTCATCCCTATGATTTCCTCCTTGCCCTCTTTGAGAGAAGCCCTCCCACCTCCCTTGGGCCAATGCAAATCCGTCCAAACTTTCAACCTCGTATACTCATTGATCATGCCTCTCTCCCTCATATCCTCCATCAATTGCCACGCCCTATCATCTCCACACTCTACACACCTCTTGACTAATGCCACTACCGTACCAGGTCTCATCCACCAACCTCTCCTTTCCAGTCGCATCAACCTTATCCCTTCCTACTAACATCATTTCCTCCAGATATCTAAAACAGTCATCGAAATCTGCATTATCTGGCTGTAGACAAATCAGGATGAGACGATCGTAAGTCAGTTCATCAGGTTTGAGACCCAGTGCTTGGATTTCGGAGGCGAGAAACATGGCTTTGGGTTTGGAACTCTGTTATTGTGAGCTAGACCTCGAAGGAGGGTGTTGAAAGTTTCGATGTTGGGTCCTGCATCACAGATTGTGTGAAGTTCTTTGTAGTAATTGATTGCGTAGTCTGAGCTATGACTTAGGTTGTTGGTGAAGATCACGGCTTCTAGAACGACGTTTACTGCTGCGATTGGAATCGTATATCCATCCGCTTTCAGGGATTTCAAAATCTTCCATCCATCAAGGGCATGAAAAGACGATTTCGTTAAAATAGAGGTATATTGGCCGTGTGGAGCTTGCATCTGGTGTAAGACCGGCTTTGGTCATGATATTTAGAATTCGAAATGAAGTTTTTGATGTCTTCAACTCCGACATAAGCTTCAAGAAGAGCTTCATAATGATGCACCCCAAGAACGGTGCTACGTTTGGATAGAAGCCCAATAGCAGATGTAGCTAGATTAGGATCTGCATGACGAGCAGCACAGTTTAATACTGCTGTACAAAGTTCCATCTGCGGGATTCATTTCCGAAGGTTCGACTAAAAGTCTCCAGATATAGCTGGTACCTTCATACTATTTGGTCATAAGTCAACAGGTGAAAACCAAGAACATCATATAAGTTATGCTTACATGAAAATGAACTGGCAAATGAATCGAGTAGATGATAATACATATGCATCGCCAGTGGAGGGTTTGTGATATCGAAACTTTAACAGTCTAAGAGCTTCATCCAACTCATCTATTTCACATAACCGAAAGAAGAAGATATCATTAAAGCCATGGTTTGATCTCGATCTGCTCTGCTTGCATTTTTCAAACTTATCCATAGCCATTTCATTTTGGCGATCTCGAAGTAGACCAACGACCAAATTATGCCATCCAGTTGGGGAAAGACCATACCAACGTTCCTTCATTTCTTCCAATACTTGAGTTCGTAAAAGGTAGTCAGGATGAATTGCAAGGACCTATTCAGACAAAATTAGTGAAATTGTCTTGGGACGTCTACAAATATACGTACTTGCAAAAACTGTGTGATAAAGTCCCGAATCAGCACCAATTCCCAGCCCTTCATCTCTTCCAACAACGTCCTGACAACTTCCGCACTGCCATTCTCAGCATCCGCGTTGGCTGCAATCAATGCATCATAATGTACCAATGCAGGTTTTTCCTGTCGAACCTTCACCAAGTAATCTACCACCTCTGCCACTCGTGTATATTGCCCCTTCCTCCGTCTTCAGTTGACTTAATTGTTCGTGAATCTGCTTGTTAGTCAATCCATCCAAATTAATGGGTTTTGATATTGTTGTCTTTGGTTTATTATGCCACGGTCTCGATATGTACTGGCCATTTGGCACAAGCAGTGAGGTTATGGCCGTGGTATGAAAAGGTCGATTTCTTAAGCATGTTGGGAGCTTTTTCATTCTTAACGACAGGACGGTTCAAGAGTTTTCTTGGAAGTTGGTTAATGATAGCAGGACGCGCAGAAATGAACGTATCTATTGAAGGACAAAGACAACGCCATAGCCCATCAATTGGGATCCTCGGGGCCGTCATTGATGTGCTCTATAATTTTTTATCAAGATTCGCGGAAACATTTCTATGCGCAGCGGATCTTTAGAGAATCACGTGGGGGGTACGGAGGGAAGTAAAGATCCCCGCCATTAGAACTATTGAGCGGAAACTCGCGACCCGGGGCAACTTTATAGTGAAGTTGAAGAATGGGGAATGGATGTTTTTTGTTATCGTGGGCTAAAATCTCTCCCTGACTATGTGATGGTTTGAGAATCCAATGAGACATATATGTGCCTGATGAACTTCTCACATCGATAAACCTATACCATGCCCGCATCACTTCAACGCTATGTCCCGCAGACATCTGAAACCTTTGATGTTCATCAAGAAACGATGTCGTCGCCCTTCTGCACTTCATACATGGTGAGTGCTATTATGTAATTTCTTTGAGTCCATTTTCTGCCCATTACCGCTACCACCAATCTCTCAAGCACCTCTCCCTCCTCTCCCTCTTCCTCTTCCTCCTCTACCACCACGACCTCTATCTCCACCCCTATCACCTCTGTTACCTCCACGACCCCTGTATCCGCTCTGCTGTCCTTGCTGTTGATCCTTTACTAAATCGATAATTTCATCTGGCATTCGTAGGTATTTGATCTGTGGGGATGTTAGGATATATCTTTCCATCCATGTCCTCTTGAGCAAAGCGTACATTGTTTCCTTTCACATAAATTTCCGGTAACCTTGTGAATTTGTCGCCCTCCTATATTTGAAATATCAGCTTCAGCGCATTCCCCCAAAACACTCCCCCGCCATGCTCAATGAGTCTTCCGTACCGGACTTGTTTGCACAACCTCCTTCAAGGTCAAATTCATCCACGTGTCGCATGATACCAAGTGACCATTCAAAGTTTCGCCATCCTTAAGTTCAACCAGCATTGGGTGGCCTTGAGCGGCCGTAAGTAGACCTAAGGGAAGCTATGGAAGCAGAGGAATTAGTATCGCATGATATGCACGGAATTGCTCAATTCCTAAGGGAACATATAAACATTGTGGATAGGAACATACAACCATATTGAAGACGAGTAGGCAGATACTGTTGTTTTATTATTATGATATGCGCACAGCTCAAAGTGGATTTGATATCCAAGGACTAATTGAGTTACGTGGGTTACCGTACCGATTGATAGATATATGAAGTATGACGGATGACGAGATCAACCAAAAGCACAGAAACTGGCTATCTGCTTAGGTAATCATCGAACTATTGAGTCGATTTCAAATTCTTCGCCGCGACGGCAAATGTCAATCAATCAATCAATCAATCAATCAATCCATATCATGCTCATGATGATATTTGAGTATATATGAAGATGAATATCAACAACCAACCAACCAGCCAGCCATCAATTCATCCATATCTATCCATTCATTCATCTACATTTCAACATGTCAACTAGATGAGTAGCATTTCCTTACATTCATCGCATCCATATACTTTGTATAAAAATTCTTTTGTTTCTTATATTTATCTTATTTTGTTGTTCACATCTTCAAAGTTTCAAACCAGGGCTATCAAAGTCCTTACTCCATCCGAACCGCTTGGATGCGGACGACGCGTAATGTATATATATTATTCTGGTTAGCTCGTCTTAATATGACTGCGCAATTCTGAAAGACTCGTAAGGCAGTGGGGGAGAAGGAATTATTGAAAGGTATTTGAAATCATTATTGGTTTGATTTGATTTGATTTGATCCATTTGATTTCATGTCATTTGATTTCATGTCATTTCTATCAACTCTTCTATCTTCCTCTTGTTTCTTCAATCTCATTTGATCTGCTGTATCGTTTTTATTGTGCGAGTATTGTTGGGATCGGAGTAGTAAGAAGTCTTGCCATACTCCATATACTATCATATTTCAATACATATTGATTGTATCAATACACAATCTTTTCTTTCCATGTCTCGTCATTAAATTATATTTATATCTCATTTCACATCCATTCGGATCTGTGTCCCCTTATTCATAATGAATAGCCTTTTAAAGGCATTTTTATTTGCGCCGGCCATTGTGTCGGCGTTTGTTTTACCATCAGGCCCTGGAAGAGATATCGACGCCAAATCTAAGCAGAATGATATTGTCAACATTGGTAATTTTATATCAAACTGCTATCCATCTTGGATGAAATCTAATCTTTTGTCTCCAGATGCTTATACCATGGGATTCGTTCGCCTCGATATTGGTCATGACTCCTCATCAGCTAATCTGTCTCCTTTAAACCTTCGGATTAATATTTTACATTCCACAGAAGCATGTGGCGTTGGAAATGTTACAATTGATGGCCAAGCTCTCTCACAAACATATGATCCAGAATCATTAGTCTCATCAGGAAAAGGTCCCATTTCAACATCAAAAAATAATATCATTGTCGGATCATGGACTTTCGATTGTATTATCATCGATGGTAAACAGCACGGACAACTCATGAAGTTTATGATCGACTTTTTAGATGGAAAGGCAATTGAAAATTCTGGATTCTCTGTTCTTTTTCGACAAACTGAAGAAACTGAAATTATGCACATTGAAACCATCTCATCTCAAGAAGATCAAGTCGTCAAGAATTACCTATCACACGATCAATCACCCGAGCGACAACATCACAATGAAAATGAATTCGAAGGAGAACATGGGCATCATATTGGTCATAAGAAATTCAACATTCACAAGGAAATGGCCGAAGTCAGATATATGAAAGCTCAATTGAAGGAGTTGAAGTACCTTATTCACGAGAAAGAACGTCACATCTCCAAGCACATTCAAGAAAATCATAATCCCGATAACAGAATCAGAGATTGTGATAGCCTCCGTTGTGTTGCTGAAGTTATTAGTGGAAGAGCCCATAAATTTTATGGAAAGATCGCTGGCAATGGTTTTGATGAGGAATATTTCCATCACTCCCTTGCGTTACAATCAAAGAGCGAGAATTCTGACAAAGGAGATCTTGGAAAGCCAGACAACCATGCATCCAAAAACCATACCGATCCACATTTGCCTCCTCATCCACGTCACATCCTTCCAATTTGCCATTATCCACCTCCCCACTTTCATCCTCACAATCCTCATCATGATGGACCACATGGACCTCCACCACGTGAACCCCCGCCACATCAATTCGAACCTCCCAGATTTGATCATGAAAGACACCCTGGAATGCATCCTTTCCATGAAGAGGAAGATGGCAGGCCTTGGGAAGGGCATTCTAGACATCACAACGAAAACTATGGACGACTACATGGAGATGAATTTGACGAGGAATTCGAAAGGCCTCATGAAAAACATGCTAAGCCACATCATGACGATAGACCACAACCATTCGATAACCCGGAATTTGATCGTTCTCGAGAATACCATGGTAAATCTCCGTATGAGGGACCATTTGATGGACCTGAGCATGAAAGACCACACCACCCACAAGATGAGGGATTACGAAATGGTGCACCTATGGGGAGCCCTCACCGCGAAAACTTCGAAGAACACAAGCCAGGGTTCGACGGACCTCCTGGAGACCATCTAGACGTCGATGGACCACCTCCTCACGATGAACCTCCCCACGGTGGTCCTCCACCTCACATGATAGAAGCAGGTGACCACGGCCCACCCCCACACGCTCCTCCAGGTTTCCCCTTTCATATCCTCAAATTCGCTCTCATAGGTTTCCTCTTCTCAATCTTAATTATCGCTCTTCATCGTCGCACCTGCAATCCTCAAGCACGGTCTGATCGTCAAGCTCGTCGTGAAGAACGTTGCAAACGTATTGGTTCTTGCGGCGCTACCAAAAGGGCTAGTTTTGAAACTTGGTGGGCGTGGGTCATTGGACAGGAACAGGAGTTTGACGAGAAAGACAGACTACTTGAGGTTTGTGAAAGTGATGATGATGATGATGATGATGATGATGTAAGTGTTGGCGGTGATATTACTTCTCTGCGCAATGCTGCCAATGTTGTTGGAGACATGGTTGCTGCAGAGGAAGGTCGCTCTATATCATCGCCACAATCCTCTCATACTCAATTCTCATCACAAGCTCCTCTCCTCACACCACAATATGAAACTCCAGCACCACATTTCGATACCTATCCAATGGATATCAGAGAAACATTACCAGCATATGAAGATAATGATCACGATGGAAGCGAGGCGAGTAGTCTTGTCGCGGATGGTTTCAGATATAAACCTGGGAGCAGCGATTATAGTCCTAGTCATTCGGCAAGCGGGAGCGTGAGTGATATTTTAGGGGATAAATATTAGGATGGCTACTCGGAGTTCGAATTATTCATGAGAGGAGAATCAAGGTTGTAAAAGATAATGAGGATGAATGAGAGAGGGAAAAGTATTCAGGCTCACATATCGTGATATATCACTCCTGCTATTGCTATCCCTACTGTACATGTAAATTCTTTCCTTTGTATTATAGCATATTTTACCATATACCACACAGTATTCTATTACCGAACACGAGTATTTATTAATCAACATCCTATTTCTCGCAATACTCACGAGTCTTTCATTCATAGACAAGATCATTTCTCCATAGCCTTCTATATTAATGGATAGAAAGTCATGCATGGATATCGGGTGCGTGTATATACTGAACAGGCCTGAGATCTCATGGTGTGACCTCGGGACCTCAAGGTAAGGCAAATGGAGAAGCCGAAGAAAGAAAACTTGAGGTATGCGTGCCATGGTGGGTGGTGATCCGCTGAGTATATAGATTCTTTAATAATTATAGTTTATTAGTATCCTGTGTAGTGTAGTTCACGCATGGGTATATGTCAAGGTAAATTTCATCCCTCTCAATCCAACGCTTTATACCTATTATCTAATTATCGCCGGCTACCTGTCTTTCAATAACTGAATGAATCATTTCATATCGTTTATTTATGAATTTTTTGAATTATAAATTATGAAAATACAGGTCTAAAAGTAATAGATCCTTCATTCATTCACTCAATCTACATAAATGATATCTATGTTTATCTTCTTAATCTAAGAATTTGTATGATAACGTAACTTATGGTGAACCGGGTCATATGGGGAACCGGGTCACAAAATTCAATTCTCTCTATGTGATCTTGTTCTACGAGCTACACATTCATCCAATTCCAACTCTAAATCACTTGAACTACTATCTGGCTCTTCTTCTTCAGTCTCCTCTTCTAATTCTTCAATTGGACGTTTACGTGGTCGTCCTCGTGGCTTTTTCTCCTTAGGTTTTTCCTCCGCCTCACGTACCATTTTCAGTACTTCCTCACTACTAAAGACAAATTGACCTTGTAATTTGACTCTTTTGCCTTTAGTTCTCTTCTTTCGAGTCTCAATTACCTCCTGAGCATCAGCGAGCTGTTTCCGAAGTAGGGCTATCTCAGCATTTTGAGATTCTACAAGCCTAGTCATTCTCTTGGCATATCGACGAGTTGGTGATGCAAGAGAATCATTATCTGCTAGAGCTTTATTAAAGGTCTGATTTGCTTGCCTTAGCTCTGTCCCATCTGGAGGAGAGCTCCTAAGTATAGATAAGTCTAGATCTTGATTGGAGGTTCTCATTTGTGGAGTGGAAGGTTGCTGGGAGGAGTTAAATGGTAATGAATCGAGTACTTTTCGTGGGGCAAAAGGTACTAAACCAGCTCCTCTCCAGCCAGCTTTAATATTAGAAGAATTCAGTGCTTTTTTTCTAATATTTTGAAAGAGTTCTACCCATTCAGCTCTTTGGATTCGCTTTACACCAGCTCGAGAATATCGATCGACCTCTAAAGCATGATATCGTTTCATTGGCCCATACACCGCAATATCAAGTGGTTGAAGCAAGTGGGAGCAATGAGGAGGTAATATAAGTAAATCGATATCCTTCTCTATACAGAAAGCAATAAAGCTGCCTGTAATATGACTTGAATGGCCATCCATGATCAAAAGTCGAGGTCGGTCACCTGACACTTTCTTGGATTCTGGTTCGAAAACCCTTTTTAGCCATTCTAATCCATGACTATTTGAGGTCCATCCATTCGTACTAGTAGAGAACTGCCAGCTTTGAGGTGTGTCCTTTGGAATCCATGCAGAATTCGTATTCTGAGCCTTGAAAATGACCATAGGTGATAGAGCCTTTCCAGCTGCATTGACACATTCAAATGCAGTTATCCATTCTTGCTTGCCAGCTGTAACTTTCCAATTCGATTTCTGAGTAGAATCGACTATAATACGCGTACTTTGAGTAGTTCCAACTCCAAATCCGGTTTCGTCCATATTATACATATCATCTAATTCATACTTTCGTTCAATGAGACGCGTACGAAACGCGTCAAACCAAGCCTGAATATTCTCCGGTGTTGCCTCTTTAGCCCGATTAGACTCTAATTGACGTGAGTAGCATGTCTTAAGTTCTGGATGTCGTTTTTGGAATCTATAGATCCATTCGTGGCCTATAGGTAGAATTTCTGTCGAGGTAGGAATTCGAGATGACGCGACCTGAACGCGTCGAAGACGAATTTCGTCGGCCATTTCCTTCACCAACATAGGTGTAGCAGGGAATCCAGTGATGGTAAGTCGTGAAATCCATCGTACAAGAGTATTTTCTTCTGCGTTTGAAAGAATTTGAGCCATTTCGTGGGATTGAGTACGTGATTTCCTTCCAGCGACCCTAGCTATGAGAGTTGACTTAGGAACTTCAAAATACTCTGCAGCCTTTCTAATTGATTTAAATTCCTTCAATTGAAGTGCAATAATAGCATTCTGTATCTTCTCTTCAATTTGAGAAGGCGTAAAAGGTGATTCGGTATGCATAGCAAAAATTTGTTGGGGTTTGAAGTCAGTGATGGGCTAAATGTGACCCGGTTCCCCATATGACCCGGTTCACCATAAGTTACGTTATATAATTTTACTTTTTTTTTCTCTCATCGACTTTGAGATTGATATTCATTACTCTGAGCAAAATATTAACGGACTATGGAATAGGCTGGTTGGTTTTGTTGCTGCTGCTGCTGCTGCGGCTGTTTTCCTTGAAGATTTTAATTAGGGGTCTTGATCGATTGGGAGATTTATTTGTTGTTGTTGTTGTTGTTGTTTTGCTCGATATATCCATACTCCAGTACTGCCATTCATTCCTCCACTATTCCATCACCACCTCATTTCCCATTTTTCATTTCCCATTTCCCATCACATATATCTTCATCGCAATCTAAACCCCATCCCATCCCATCTCATCTCACACAATCTCCCCAAATACACAATCCATCTACCCACATCCCAATCGCCAAAAACACATCCTCCCCACTCACATAAGGGATGGACTTCACGGACGGGAGTCATATACCACCTACCACCAGTTTTGAAAATGCTAGAACGGGATTTTGGGCTGCGGAGTTCTATCCGCGGATGGTTCTTCTTTGTGGGGTTTGTGATGTAGATAGATAAGTGCAAGAGTGGATACAAGGCCTGCTGGCTGGGAGGGGTGGTTCACTTGCAATTGATAGGCGCTTATTCTTTTAGACTGGAGTGCGTGGTTCCTGTACGTGGGCGGATGACTTTGTGGCGGGTATCCGCCAGTTCCTGGTTATTATTCTGGTTATGAGATGGACATGCATGGGAATAGAGAAATGGAAAACTCAACTCCCTCTAAGCTCTGCTTCAAAACTTTCAACTGTCAAGGTATTGGGGAAGGAGAGAGGGGCTAGGAAGCTTTTGATGGCTGGAGTGAGTTGTGGCTGCTTTTCATTTGTGGATACTGCATGGGGGATTCGTTCTGGGCTTGGTGGCTGCGATTGTGTGTTCTTGGTTTATAGCAAAATCTTGTTGATGATTAGGTATTTGAAGATTGTGTAATGATTGATTGTTTGTTTGTTATTGTACTGTTGTTCGGTCTCAAGATCATGGTGGGTGGTGGTGGTGGTTGTTGTCAAAATTAATCTAATAATATGTATTCTACTGTTGATTGTAATAGCATTATAATTGTCAGAAATGGAAAAAGGTTTGTTGTACTAGCATAGCGCTTAGTACCATTATATGATTTCCAACAATAATATTCATCCTCAATTCTATCGGTATCTCTTAACATATAGGTATCAATCCTCCCTCAATCAACCATTCCACAAAAACAGATTCTCAATACAATAGAATAATTTTTATAACCTAAAGCTAGGTCTTTCTAGAAGAAGAGAAAGCACCGAATGCTTTTTTTCAAGAGACTGCAATTTAGATTCGTAGGAGCTTCATGGTGATGGATAGTAATATAAGTGATGAATATCTGTCACCACTGGCAGGAACATATTATCACTCACACGCCGTTTCATTATCAGGGTTAGATTAACTTACAACAGGATCGATGAGCTTATCTCTTCTTGCAAGGGCCAAGAGGGAAACCTTGGTTTGACGAATTATCAGATTATTCTTTTGGAAAAACCTAATTACCCATTTTTGGCACTGTAGCTCTGTGTTTGTTTTTGAATGATGGATTGGAGTAGAGGCTCATATAGACTCCTGTTGAACTATCATTCTTATTTATTTTGAAATTCCATGAGCGTCCATGAGCATTCGATATAAATTTTTGATATTAGAGAAAAATGATATGTATCCGATCAAACACGCCCCCCCCCGACCCCCCTATAATTCGCCAAACCAAATTCTGTCCCTTGAGAGTTTTGACGAGTGCGGGGATATATATGCCCCCTGGCATAGGTATCTTCTTTGCCTAACGAATAGAAACAGGCGACTCTTAGGTCTGCGGAATATAACTATCATCTTTTCTCCTGCATTCTTCATTTTTACAGTATTTTATTTGATTGAATTTATCGAATAGTAGAGGGGGGTAATAGGACGGCGTATCGAATGTCACATTAAGAATCTTGCTGCCAGCAATAGTTGTACATGTCTCTATCATTTACTCAAACCCATCACGAGAGTTTGATTAATATACCCTTTTAGATAGCCTTTCATACAAAACCTCATATGATCGTAATACTGAGGTTAGCTTCGGTACTGTATCTCTAGCTCCCAGCATCCTCGAAATCTTCCGCTTGAAAAGAGCAACAGAAGAGATTTTGTGTTTCTTTTACAGCTTGCTGGGACTTGTGATAGCTGTTTGTTTCTATATTTTCATAAGCACAATTTCTTTAAGAACGTTTCTTGACACCTCACTTATCATGCACGTTAATCTCAGGTTCGCAGGTGACCCGGAACTTCTTCAAACGATACATGCCCATAAGGTCTCTAACTCAAAGCATCAAACACAATTAATAGTCGGCTCATAAGTATATAATACCTTATTTTCCTTGCCTCCCGTTTATTCAAGCAAGCAAGCAAACCATATATTTGAAGTGAGGGCATGAAGGACACTTCATCCTGTATGCCGCATGCCTTATATATTCTTGTTTTTAATTCAAGGCGCAATTTACATATACACGCGACTTCCTGTCCTGAAAATCCCTCACTATCATCAACAGGTTGACGAGAATGACGAAATATATGTCTTTCCAACACCTCTCACCAGCAACTTACCCACCTGCTACCAATCGCTCATCTATTTCAATCACACCTCTAAGAATTCTAACCTAGAGCCCACAAATAGGTAAGGTCTCTCTCATAAGGAATAAGAACAAGTTGCATTGCAAATGAATCATCCTTTCCAGTCTAGAGATCACTAGTATCTTCCTTTATCTCCATTGGTACTATTGGGATCAAGACTTATGATTGAGTATCGAAGATAGCGGATATGAAGTCATATACCCCAAAGAAACAAATTTACGCTTATATCCAATCTCTCAGGAAAGTCCCTCCCTTAAACCCAGTAGTCATGATGGTTCCTCAAACCTTGTTCTCGCGTCCCAACAATAAAATTTGAGTATTACAACCATCGCCTGAAACTTTCATCTACATCAATATTTAGCATACTCTGGTATGAAGAGAACAGCCAAGGAAGTTCTAATCTCGAAAAGGAAAAAGACGAGGATGGATTTTTTGATTTGTGGATATTGGAATATTGGTGAGGGGACGTGTGTATGAATATACAGTTATTGTATTTATGGCAGTTTCTGGTTGGTGATGAGATGTATGTATTCCTGCTATGGAACTTGTAACTTTGTCTCGCTCATATCATATTAAAATGACAATGATGACTCGGGATGTAGCGTTAGAAAAATTCTATCATACCCTCGGAAGAATATAAGTCATAATACTAGCCCTCGTCATGAAAAACTTTACCCAACCATGATCTATTAACCCTATAACCCCCCCGCCCCCCTTTTTTTTCACCAAGCTTAATCACCTCTTAAAGATTCACCCAACGAGCATAGAACCTCTTCTTATCCATCTCATGATCTCCAACACATATCCCAGGTTTCCAACCTGATTTTAAAGAAGCTGTAGATTCAAGCTTGTACTGTATTCCTTATAAAAGTCAAATTTTCGAGAAAATCAATCAATTTGGTGGCTATGGGGGTTGGATATTGAACTTTGGCGGGAGTTTGGTGGATATATGACTTGTGGAGAGAAGATATCATGTGGGATTTGATGACGAGATGTTGAGTCTATTGCGATTTCACCCGGTTATTTTCCAGTGGTGCGGTGTTGTACGATGAAACGAAAAGCTCAAGGTTATTAGTCAATACCTCTTCTGTATTATCATATCATTAAGATCTTTGGAGAACGTGCAATCTAAGGAGAGTATACAAACTCTAGTCGACTTAACAAATCATCTCCAGATCCTAAAGAAAACATAGAACTCAGACGACCAGGGGTATGTTTGAACGAGTCTGTGATGGGCATTGATTAAAAAGTGAAAATCAGATGGCCTTTGAAATAAGTTTCCGTCATCGTTTGATGATGGAATCGTGCTTCATTATAATGCGATGCGTATATTAACAGTGTTGTCGCTGACTGGTAGGACGGTGAGTGGAGAGAATGGACAAAAGTATTTCAATGTATAGACTCACCATCTCATCACTAACCTCTAACCTCTGATCATTGACCAAAAAGCTCGTATTCTACTCTTATTCATACCTACAATCCTCCAACCAATAATTCCCATTCCTCATCTCCTCCATCTCCTCATCTCCTCCATCTCTCCATCTCCTCATCAACAAGTTTATCTGGAAGGTGTTTAAATAGCTTCCACTTCTCTCCCTCGTCCTTTTCCTGCAATTACAATATAGGATCAGTAATGTGCCTTCACAGCCTTAAGGGTTTAGTATCTCTTTCTTGTGAGGTTCAAGAGTTTTCGAATTAGAGTTGGTGTTTCTTGATTTACAAATAAGAGATACTGTTAATGAGATGGGAAATCCGGGATAATCATCTGTCTGATCAACGCGTGTTATCAAAAGCCCTGATATTATTGTCGTTAGACTCTCACCACTACCAACAGTCCCTCATACATTCTCCTCTCAACAGAATTAACAATCAAACAACCAGAAGAACCTTTTCGTCTTTTCCAGATAGCTTACCATAATGACGGAATGACTCTCAGACAGATAGTCAGATAAAATATAAGATCAAATCACTTTCAGACCCATCAAAACCACCAGTAATCCTCTCCTCCAAACCTGAATTAGACCTCCAGCCCTCTCAAACCCCTCTTAAACCCCCAGCTATTAAACCATCCTACTCAACTCCCCTCCCATTATCCCAATTCCCAAACCCAAACAATCCAACACCTAACCCAGATCCCCACCCCACAAAACCCTATATATCCCCCAAGAGCCGAGCTACCTTCACCAAACATATCCCCGTGATACAGTGGCCTACGCTCCACCTATACGCCATAGTAATCGGGCCCCTCTCAATCGGGGCAGCAGGGGACAGTTTGTCGCAGTCTCTCTTATAGTATTGACGGTTGATTGGGATTCTCGGGCGCTTGCGCCTCGATGAGTTTTGCTCTTTCGATCTTTCTTGTTCTTTTTTTTGGAATGGGCGTGAAGAATGGATTTTTGTGGGTCCACGGGATGGTGGCGGACGGGAAGCGAGAAGGGGAGTTGTTTGTTGGGGCTTGGGTTGCTTTATTCATGGTTGAGAAAGTGAGTTTTGAGGTTTTTTGGCTTGGGTTGAGAGGAGGGGGAAATTGATATTGGTTGCCACATCAGGATCACATTGATTTAGCCACCTCGCAATACTAATCCACCAACCGACTCATCATTCCCCCTTGAAAAGAAATCTTTCTTCTCTCGCCAAGACATCCAGACAGCCTACTCTTCCTATCTATCTAAGCTACTTCATACTGCGCACCACAACAAAACCCTATACGTCCTAGGACCTCTTCTCCTATGTCTTCAAGGAGGTTTTCTATTTCCAAACTCCGGATATTCTGACGGTAAAATGGAAGGAATGATTAAGATACAAGAGCTAGCCTTGGAGATAAGAAGTGCACAAAATTGATTTACATACCGATAATGGCTCTATCAAAATACAAGAGTCTGAGTACAGCGTAAAAAAGAGGGTTTGTATGGGATAGATTGGGAGTGTAGGGTAAAAGATGTGTAGAAGATTTATGAGTCTCACTAAGATATGTCATAGATCGATATGTATCACTATCCGCATGCCATCCCACATAGCAATAGTGTCAAGTTTAAATGTGTGAGAATACATTATGGTGATTGCTCAATCCTGCATTAAGTAAGGTCTTGGTGGAAATATCTGTAGCATATATCATCTGATATTTTTCCGGTTTTGAAAAACAGTTCCGCAGAAGGGATACTAAAGACTCGCAACGCCATCTCATATGCAATGGTATCTATTTCTAACACTTTGATATTCCTCATCACCAATCCACCATCCATCACCTTTCCCTTGTGCCACGAAGAAGAAAAGAGATAAGAGACACCTCCCTGGTTCTACAACCATTACAATCAGTCCATACACATCCTCGAAATCCTAAGAATCTATCGTTCTATTCACGCTCTGCACATGCCCCAATCCATGTCCCTTCGCATCCTTCATCTGATCTTCCGGAACTCCACCCGGTAAATCAGCAGTCGATATTGTCGACACCTTCGGTGCACTGGGTATATCATCTATTCCATCAACTTGATTTCCCGTAACTCTATCCCCAGCTGTGGTCAGTACATAACCATTCCTGGCAGTTGTCATATTCAAACTCACTTTTTTGTTTCATAATTCGGAGCCGTGGAAGCCGCGGTATCGAGCCCCTTGTTAATTGCCTCCATATTTGGCACCGTTTCATTGTCCTGAGGCTTAGACAACGTGGAAATATCCAATTCTAATTCTTCTTCGCCTGTTGGACTCGAAAACCCTTAGCCCTTCCTCGGAATTGTTCCCACTTTTTTCTTGCTTATCGGACTCATTGATACTACTAGCCTTACTAACCTCCGCACTAGCCGGACTCTCCGTTCTCAATCCCAAATCTCTATCCCCATGACTAGGAGAAATTTCATTTTTTCCTTTCCAATTCGCAGCCTTTACTTCGGGAACTGGAGAATTGATTCCTGGTTCTTCGATGATACTTTCACTTCTGCTACGACCGGGATCGGGATCGTAGACCTTCCATACTACGGATAGTTTGTCAAGGGCTCGAGTCCCTTTTCGGCTTGAGCCTTTGATTCCGTCCATTTTGTCCCATTCGATTTCGAAGATGCCATTTTCATTGGGATTTCCGCCTTGCTCTGGCCCATTTCCTTCAAAGTAGGCATTGAACCATACGTGAGCTACGGCAGTAACCATGGTCCATCCCAATGATGCTTTGTTTCGTCGTTCAAAATCAATATTGATATCACTAGTAGGAAGGATAACTCGAGTAGAGGGTTTGAAAATAACGGCCCCGCCACCAGTTTCCGAATCATGCTCTGACGATTCACACGTAGTTGGTTCTGTGGCTCGTGCTGTGGGTTTCTTTGTACTTGGTTCTTCGATTCTGTCTGCGCTCTTCGATGTCACGATCTTGTCTTGATTGCCAAATCCAGCCATATCAGATAACATGTTCTTGATTCCTCCACTACCTGGCGTATCCCCTTCTACCAAAACTCTTTCCTTCTTTGTAAAAACGTGGAATAACTTGATGGTTTTTCCTTCATCGACGTATCCCTCAACTTGCACTCTAACACCATCTCTCAAACCCCAAACATGTACCTCCATGATCTCAATTTGTCGATCAACATAATGTTTCCCAGATTGCGTCCAACGATCCACATAAC
Source organism: Monilinia fructigena (assembly GCA_003260565.1). Taxonomy (NCBI): domain Eukaryota; kingdom Fungi; phylum Ascomycota; class Leotiomycetes; order Helotiales; family Sclerotiniaceae; genus Monilinia; species Monilinia fructigena. The sequence goes on from QKRW01000025.1 coordinate 621,661, forward strand.
CAACCCATCTCAATTGACTCGGGATCGAAACACCCTGACCAAAGCCTGGCCTCATTCTCCTCTCTGTAAACCGCGCCAGTGCCTCTGAAGCCTTCCACCCACATTCCGCAATGAGATAACTACAAGCCATCGTCCCACTCCTCCCCTTTCCAGCTTTACAATGCACAACCACTACCCTTTTTCCTTCCTTCTGCTCCTTTCCCTCGCCATCCCCTTTTCCCTCCAACCAATTCCTCATACCCCCTACAATCCCTGGTACCAACTTGAATGGCGGGGGATGATGATCCGGCCATGGCCAATGCTTGACCCTACCTCTCACCTCCTCATCTGGATACCCAGTCCCCTCTGCTCGAAATTCCCATATCATCCATCCCTCCTTTCCATGTTTATAATCGAGAAATGTAACGAGTTGATCGAGAGGATTACGATATGCGCGCTGAGGGTATGTGCCGCTGGGACCCGATGTAGCAATCATACTCGGCGTTACATAGCAGAGGTCAAGTCCTGCTTCTGGGTGTCTAGAACGTGGACCTGCGACGATTTGTCGTAGGAGGGATGCCATGTTCTGAGGTAAATGGGAGTGTTATAGTCGTGGTGTATTCGGATTGTTTAGAAGAAGGGTTATGGGATTTGTTACGGGATTTGAGTTATGGATATGGTATTTGTGTAGAACATCATTCCTTGGAAAATGAGTTGTGCGAATGGAGCTAGAATAAAATGATATCAGGCTGGGAGGAAGTTGGCCTCGTGCTTCTATTGTTTGTGATGTAGGGGAGAGCAAAAGCCACTATGACGTAGATTTGGGGTGATGATTCTTGAAATCGAAGTGTGGCTGTGCAACGAATTTTGTAAGGACTAATGACAAACAAACAAACATCAATCCTTGGCTCCGTATAAAGTACACACTGGATACAAAGATCGAAGGGATCAGAAATATCAACAACATCAAGAAGCATTTAGAATACCAAGCAAAGAATACTCTTTACAATATATGTTGGAAGGCCATAGATTCACCCTACGTAAGTATTGTAGGCAGAGCTACTGAGTCGGCTCAGAGCAACATCAATCCTGAGAAGCTATATCTAGGATTTACGCCCCTCTACTTAACACATCAGACAGAATGCACTTGATCTACAGGGTATCTTTAGAATATAAGTGGCGTTAACGGCATACATAGTTGTATCCTCGACTGCTACCCATCGCTTACAGGACGGCACAAATGCATAGTCAAACGTCAAGGTATTTTCGTGAATTCTCTTTTCCTCTCTTGAGAAAGCCGATCCAAAGAGACTGCCGGAATATGTCTCTTCATATTCCATTTCCCTACTTTGGTATCTTGGTAGTTGTTTTTCATTCAATGGAAATAGGAATATTCATGGGATTTTGAAATACTTTATACATTATTCTATAAGCACGTCATTTCCTACACTCTGCTCTACTCTATGATAGTTACTACCCCGGTATTCCATAATATCGTACAATAACCCCCAGTACTGGTATTCAGGCAAAAGGTCACAGTACTTCTTATCCTCGTTTGTCACGTCGCAGACAAACGTCGTGCGATCGGGTTCTCTCCTAGCCTTTCCACCTTGTACATCCTAGCTCCGGAATAAGACCCCTCATGGAGATCTAACGTTGATATCTCAAGATCTGGCATTTTCGTTCTTTCAGATCTGCTGTGTCGCAGGAGCGGTCGAAATAAATTGTCCTGGATTAAATCCAGGCAAACCATAAAACATTGGGGCACCCCGGCCTGGATTATTAGCCTGAGGTAAAACCAATATTAGATTGGTCATCTTAATTAATAGATGCTCGCGAAAAAATTCCGCTCTCTCCTATGTAGTCTTGCTATGAATTGTGCTATCGCACATTTTGCATGGAAAGCTTTTCCTCATCCAGCACTCAATGCTAGTTTGAGTTTGTGGTGGTGGTACTTGCTCAACGCCAGATTTCGAATTCTCGAACTAATTCCTCCGGGTCGGTAAGGATAATCGGCGGGAATGTCCGTGTGGAAAATAGATAGTAAGTTATTCTGTTGTACAATGGTATCAAACGATTTACCAGTTGACTTTGAGCTGGTTCTTGATGAGAAGGTTCCGAAGGCTCTTCTTTGTCCGACTCCACCGGCCGTCGAGTTGAAAGAACCTTCGGGATCTTATAATTCAGAACCAGCTTGTGATTGCATAGTCTTTCTATGAAGTGTGTTGCGTCATATTGGATGCTGCATGAGCTAAAGACTCAAGAGTCTTCGACGGAACGCAAACACATGCATCCAACGCACCATCTTATGACATCATGTCATCACTACCAATATGCCACAAGTCTAAGACCTCTCAACATGAAGCAACATAATAGCAATCAATTCCAACTCAGAAGATCACTACTAGAGCGCGACAAGAAGATGTCAGAAAAGCGTTACTCCGATAACTATTGTGTATTGGTGATGTTATGATAATCTAAACCCCAGGTATCAGTTGAAAATGTGGAAGAACAATTGTTCCAGGCTTGCCAGCTGCCATCACAGCCTTCCAACTGCTCGAAACACCCAAAATGATCCGGTAAGGTTGATTTCGATGAGTTGACAACAATGTTATGGTCGTAAGTTTCTGCGGATCCCATCTGCTTGATTGCAACTTTGGCGTTGCTGTATTCTGATTGTGGAATATGACATGAAACTTTGAATAGTGTTTTCTAACACCATACCAGCGGCAGATAGGACCCGAACCATACACTCTACGACGTAGAGGTCGGTTGTGTGTCAACTGAGAATATGGTATCTGTGCCATCCATGTTTGTTATTGCTCATGGATTTTTGGCGATTTTACCCAAGGACTGTTGGTACTTTGCTTTGCATTGAAGTATGGTTTCAACTTCAGCAGTTTCCAATTCAAGCTGTAGAGATTGAAGTAAGTGTATGGCGAAGCTACCAAAATGGAAGCAGAGATTCCCGAAGCACGGGGATCATAAGAGGTTGCGCATTAGGTCCAGTGAAGCTGTTGATTTGATAAGGGGTATCAATCAATGCAATGGTATAAAAATTGTGGTGAAAATATCTTTGCTACCCCTCATACTGAGAAGAGGTTCGTTCGTCAAGTGCTGAATTGGTCTTGGTTTCTCACCTGTGTGATTCCATTAGCTAATGTTCATGCACGATATGGATAGATACGAGCTAGAAACTTACGTGCTGAGGAAACGCGACCTCCAAGCTCTTAGATCTTTGAAAGGTCCAAAATCAGCCAGTGGTAGTTGATGGTTTACTGCGTATCTTCGAACTATGGTTAACCCCCATATATCGCTCCGACTTTGTGTGGACAAGTGACAACCTGTGCTTTGCAGTTGTTTGCACTATCTAAAATGCTAAGCTGCCGCTGTATCTGCCAGTGTTCCACTGACTCATTTGATTATAGTAGAACAATCAAATCAAAGACAAAGTTAATTGCCTAGTGGAATTGACTATTACCCGCCGAAAAATAGAGCTATTTTGAGAAGCTATTTCCTCAGTCAGCATAATGTTTTTGGAGACAGAATGAGGGGAGAGAAAGTATATAAAAGACTTACAGCTCTAAGATATGTGTATTGCAGATGAGAACCATGTTTGAGAAAGCCCGATTCACGATGTCAGGTCATGTGGTATGTGCCCGGGGGCTACTGGGAACGGTATGCATTATCACTAACTATATAAGTACAGTACTCAAACATTTTCTCGCGAACAATCACCACTACCAACACCACCACCAACATCATCTCTTCCTATTCATTCCTGAACTCTCGATGTATGACAAATTACTATCAGTCTGCTCATCTTTATGAGCCATTGCTTCCAACTTTCCGTTCTTCATCTTAACTACCAAAGAAACTCGTCCCTTCTACAACTGGAGCCACAATTGAAGAAGATTGATCCAGTCATAAATGATGACTGCTACTTCTGGAAGTGAAGTGGTTTGGGAGCCGAGCCAGCTCGTGCATCCCGCTTTGATCCAGCAACCATGTTCTTGCTTACTCAGAACTGACCACTTGTTTTTCCAAGGACTGATAAAATTCTCTCTGTCCCCCCTTAATCACTGCGACACCTCCTTGTCCGTCCATGTTTGTATTTTGTCGAGCCAGAGTAATGTGCCCTCTTGGATTCGAGGAAAACCCGTCGGATCGAGAGAATTTTACATCTTGAACCTCGAACTGAATACCAGAGTATCAATTCGAGAAACCTCCAAGATGCAAAAATAACCAGACCAGACGGATTTTGTCCGCCGAATCGGTTGCCAAAAAGTGACCTTGGGCTGAGCACCGACTTCCCACCACTTGGTCCCCATGTGGACCTGCTGCAACAAGGCCATAACGGCTGCTGGCAAATTACAGGGTATAGTGGTTAACTGAGAAATCATTCATATACCCTTGGACGATTCACCAGCCGCTTAGACGGGGCTGTTGGCTTGAAATTGGATCGATGCGTTCTGATGGCAGATTGGCCAATCTTGTGGAGTTTGGCGATGTTATTTCAGGAATGGGCCCGATGGAGATTGCTGGAGGGTTCTCCAGTCTTGCTGATGTGGGCTATTAGCCCTGAAATTGGATCGATGAGTTTTGCGTCACGCTCGAGCCATTCATCTGAGACATTAATGTCTCCGAGGATAACTGCATCGATCTACCCCCTTGTCCGATTCGAGGGTGCCCATACGGAATGGCATGAGGAAGGTTGGGAGATGCCTCAGTATTAGACCGACCACCTGGCCCTCTCATGCCATTCCGTTTCACTCTAGTGGATTTTGTGGGTATCCCATCAGTCTGACCACTGTGAGTGGCAGCAGGAGCAAAGGGAGTAGATCGTTGAATCATAGTAGGCGCGAGGCTGGTCGCCAACCCTACTGCTGCTTCCAATAGTTCGTGATGATAGCTGTTTTGTATGGAGCATGACAGCACCTGTCATGCTCCATATACATTCTTCCGAAGCTTGCTCTGGTTAGTTTCCACTCTAGCCTCATGCCCTCCCCCATGAATAGGGTTGGGAAACTTTAAATTTGGCTGCTTTGGGGTCACCAGCCCATCCAAATTGTTTGGCAGCTTGCTCTGGTCAATTTACACGGCTGCCTCAGCAGCCGTGCCGAGGCAGAGGGAGATTAAATACGGGCTGCCTGGAAGTGGCAGGCCCAGCAAAATCGTTATGAAGCTTGTTCTATTCGATTCCATTTGCTGCAAAAGATGAGATATTAGCTTGATTCACCTGATAGGTCACCGATAGAGTGTGGAGTTGGGGAATATTAAGTCTTTTGCATACCTGGATATTTTGCGTGCAAAGGGTTGTCAGGCCTTGTATTCTAGAACCAGACACACCAGGTGGTCTCAATTGGACCATGGCCTGGAGGCCAGCTTCTAGCTCAGCTACAGCTGAGGAGCTGTTAATCAATTGTACCGTTAGTAAGTTATTACACGTTAGATCGAGTTGATGGATATAATACTTACATTTTAGTTGCTAATACAATTAGCGCAATGTTTATGCCACGGAGCAGAAGAAATGCGACCAGAATGACTCCGAGCAAGATCGTATCTGGAGAGTGGTCGAAAAAAAGGCGCGCTTGGAGCGGGAAAACTTCTTCAGTTTGCGAAGTTCAATTTGAGTAGTGTGATAATTTGAGTAGATTGATTTTGGAGGTTTGAAGTCGTGTTGGTTGAAGGGGCTGAAAGTTTTGAGGGGGTGGAAAAGACATGAGGAGGGGAAAGTGATCCGAGTGGCTCTCGAAGCGAGGATTGTTTGGAAAGGGGAAATTTGGTTTTGATTGTTCTTGACATTGTGAATGGAAGACTGCTAGTGGTCAAAGGCATTGGTATGATAGAATAGTGTTTTTATTTGAGGTAATGTTGAAAGGTTGAAAAGTTGAAGTCTGGTAAAATTATTGAAAGGTTGTAAAATAAAACAGGGAGGATGGGGAAAATTTCGTTGGGATAACTGAGCTGGGGGCCTGAACTCTTAGGTTTTGGATATTGAATTGAATTGAATTGAATTAAATTAAATTAATCAATCTGAATATTGATTGGCTTAGCATAATTAGGGCTAGGATAGTTCAGCCCTACTTTAACGGTTTTTAGGTGCTAAATTGTTCCATATTCAGCTTCTATTTTTTATGTAATTTTCTTCTCCATTTATCAGTCTTCTTTCAACCCTCAATATCAAGCGAGATTTTTGATCTGCGTTACTCACACGCATGGCTCAATTCTAGATTTGAAGCTATTAACACTCTTGTCTCAGAAAAAGAAACAATAGAAGGGTTTTCCACCCAGTCAAGTCACCTTCTAATGCCTGATATGCTGTGATATCAAAGACTTTCACCTAGTCAAGCAACTAAGAACAGGTATGCAGACTCGCCAACTAACTCCCACTCGACAACGAAATGAAACTAGGAATAAACCGAGAATTCTCAGTCACTATTCAGACACCTAAATGACTAAAATTCATGAATCAGCATCAAAACACGCTATCTATTTCTCCATTCCCGCTTGTTAGGTTAGAGAAAGCTAATAGGGCAGTGAAAGCTCAATATTATGGTATATGGGATATATGGGATTAAGGACAAGGTAGTTGAATTAGTCTACGTGTGCTGACATCTTTGATATAGATTTTATAACATGTGCTGACTCAGCGTATTCCCAACACTTCTTAACATCGCGATGTAGAATACATCATGGGTTATGTTCCTTTTCAATATGACTGACTTCTTGGACATCAGTCTAATCGTCTTATAAGAAAAGAACTACCGGCGAGGATTATCTTACCCAAATTCACTTCGTCTAACGCGTCTAATACGAATACAGCAACAATCATAAACATGTTCATATCCAATTATCTCACCTTGGCATTCATCAAACCTTAACATTATGAAAAAACAAGCTATGTTCAATATATTTGACTACCATGCGCACTTTGCAGGATTTTAACTCACGGTTGAACGACTGTAGATTCTAAAGCAGTTGAGGCCTGTTAACTGCTAAGCCAGTGTGCATTGTTTAAGGTGTAGTGACATGTGGAAGTGAGGGCGCTTGTGAAGGAATTAAGATAAGGGATTATCCAGATGATATTGAAAAATGAAGAAGTGATTTGGCACAATATTGTTGATAAAAATGGTGGGGAAAGGACAGAAAGGGTAGGTTGATGGATATTGCGAAACGTGGTTAGATCTTGATGGCGGAAAATTACTCATAACCATTGTGATACGGTAATTATGTATGCAGGTTGACGGGAGTCGTGAAGATTAGAAATCGTATCGCCTAGAAATTCATTCTGACTATAATAGTCTTTGGCAGCTGAGCTAAATTGCTTGCTGCTTCCAGCCATCTAAACCAAGTATACCACCATCAGTTCTCGGGTCAATCGCCCACTTCTTGGCCGCTAGTATATCTAATTCACTCCTCCAGCCAGCTTCCCACATCTCTATACCCGTCCAAGCAATCATAGCTGCATTATCTGTGCAGAATTTTGGAGGAGGAAACAACAATCTCATAGACTTATGCCCTCGAACATCTAAGACTGCCCTCAATATGTGCTTCAAATATTGATTTGCGGCAACGCCGCCCGAGACAACGAGCGTTGTTATGTCCTCCAAGTCCGAAGATTCCAGAGCTAAAATTACTCTAGACGCTAGGTGTTCAAATGCTACACGCATAGTCTCCTGTGCAAGTAATCTCCTTTCGATATCATCCAAGTCCGGCTTCTGTTCCACAATGCGCTTGACTTGGCTGCCAATACCCGAATAAGAGAACTCTGAATTAAAAGCTCTTAACCCACCAGGGCCTGGGCTCAAATATGGAGGCTTAATGGTCCAACCATATTTTGTTGGCTTTGGAGGTTGTGCAATGCTTGTAAGGGAGGGCTCATAACCGTATGTGGGGTTGCTATCAGGAAATGCAAATTCTTCCATAACGCGGCCATACATGACATCTGGCGCTGATTCAATCACAGAAGCCGGAAGAATATCTCGTGCTGTTTTATCAACCATATCTCCAACTGCAAGATCAGAGGTTGTGGCTAAGATTTCGTGGTCGCAAAGCTGACGAGAGTGGACAAGCATGGTATGCCCACCGGAAACAAGTAAAGAGAGGAAGGGGTAAGCGGGATCATTATCGTAGTTTTGATCTCCAATGACGCTTGCGGCATCGAGAGCAGAAACCATTCGTGGCGTTAGAGCATGAGCTTGCATGTGATTCACACCTAGGAGAGGCACTTGCCATGCCACGGCCAATCCCTTCGCAGTATCGATGCCAGTTATAAGATTTGCTCTCATCCCTGGACCCCGTGTTACTGTTATAAAATCTGGCTTCCGACATAGCTCAGATCCATGAGGTGTTGTAACGGCTACAGTATTCTCAAACGATGCATTGGTTGTTTGTTGTCGGGGTAAAGCCAGTAAAGCTTCTTTCACCAATTGCGCCAAGTTTCTCTGGTGAGACTCGTGTGCAGCAATTGGCCATACCCCCCCATATGATCTATTGTCTGAAGTGATTTTAGAATTGAAATGTAAAGTAGCAGCAGAGTTATCGTTGTGTTTCTCTAAAATGGCAACACTTGTATCATCGCAAGAAGTCTCAATCGCCAGAGTCAACAGAGAACGGTTAGACGCTCGACATAATAGTAGCTTCTTCGTGGTGTAAACACGCCTGGAGAGGAAACATAGTGACTTCATAAAGTACAGTCCCAATTATGAAATGATACCTATGTGTCTGTCCGTGTCTGCTGTCGATCAAGGGAACAGATATAAGAAATGAGAAAAATGATGTGAGAAATCCTAAGGTTAAGCTACAGTAAGTTAGTAAGGCTACCTTAATAGATCTAGCTTCAGCCACATTGCAGGCCCCAAGTATCATAGTCAAAAACCTTAGCTATTTAATAAGTTACTTGGCTACATACCTGGTCAGTATTCCAGATAACCCTTGGACAATGTAGGAGAGGTAGACGATGTTAGGCTCAATATGGCAAAGCACGATGAAGGCTACGGAGTATACGGAGTATATACTCATAGGGTATAGCTGTGGCTTCTCATCTCCCGATACAGTAAGGATCCGTATTCTCTCTAAACTTACTGTACGTACATTAACTACACCTAGCGCTTCCAATGATTCCCAAAAAGGAGATGTCAGTTTTATTGCATTAATTGGCGTCAATGCACTTGAAGGCAGCCTCGTTCAGCCTCGTTCAGCCTCGCCTGGTATCTTTGTCTTCGAGAAAGACAACACCACACACAAGGACATACGTCTGATGTCATGTGGGGCAGCCAGGAAAGAAATTTGGTTCTACGCGCCAACTAAGAGCTCAATATATCATTAGGATTATGATCTTCATCAGTGTGACCTTTGCAAATCTTCGCAGATGTCAATTAATATCGGAACTGTCATGATCTGAGCATGAGCAAGGTCAAGCTATATTTTGTACCCAGCAAGGTAATCATCACAAGAAATTGTATCTGTCTCTAACAGGTTATGATGCAAAATGAGAAGCTTTCGGGCTACCAGGATTTGAACAACTCATCACCTTTACATGGACCTGATCGCTTGCGATCAAAGGCAAAGGCAAAGGCCAAAAGGTTGATTGAAATTGCAGAAGGCAATTCCTTGTCCGAAGATAATGAGGAGGACCAATTTCTCAATGCTGTAGCGGAAGAGATCAACCAGAGCGCTGCTTTTGATGCGGACAAGGTACTCAATACTTCCAGGCTGGGAAATGTATCACGAATAGAGAGAACGAAAACTATCCTACAGGGAACTGCTGGCGCTATCACCCATCCCATCGCATCTCTCAAATCGAAAGCCACGAGAAAGACTGCAGGGAAATTAGCCAAGAGCCGGCCATACCTTTCGAATCAAGCAGACTTTGACTTCCTAGAGGCCTACGATGGCCTACACCAAGCCAGAGATGCCCAGAATACTAGCGATGATGAAGACGCAATTGAGGAAAACCTTAATGATATTGACCATTACGAAAAGAAAGTTCATACAATTGAGAGGAGCAGAGAGGAAATGCGTGTTGCTTGGGTTACCGACAGACATGTTCACCGGGTTCGAGTTGTCGATAAGATACCTCCACCATTCCCACCCGATCAATATTTCGAGCGGCAAAACGATCAGGGGTTCACTGAATTTCAATGGGGGAAATGGGTTCGATATGTGAGTATGCATACTTTGAAATTTTTACTTGTAATCTAAACGATCATCAGAAACTTCTCCATGGTTCCTATAATTTCACGGCGCAATATATCGATGATTTTGAAGAGCTTCCTTTCGATATAGACATTCTGCGGAGACACATAGAAAGACTCATTATAGTTAGCTCTCCATTGCAGGAGTTCATATTGGATATCAGGAAGATTTACAGGTGGGAGGACCCATGGCGAACATCTAAATGGTTGACATCATATCTATTGCTTTGGTACACATCATACATCATGTCATTCGTGGTAAGAGAGTTCTTGGATCTGGAGTGTTGTCTCTGACGTAATTAGTATGCATATATCGTCTACGCAACTGCGAAGAACTATTATTATCCTTCATCTGTGGCCACGCTACGTGAGGAGTTTTCGAGAAATATTGATCGAGGAGCCACTGCTCTTAAAGCTGGGGAGCTTATGGGCAAGCATGGAAACAAAGACTGGCTTGGACCCCTTTTGGATCAACTCGGTCCTTATCTACAAGTACAGATTGCGGACTTGGCTAACCTGCTTGAAGTTTACGACAATTTCTTCCACTTTCGCCGTTCGCAGTACACATTTTACTCCCTTTTTCTTTTCGTTGCCATGTTTTTACTCAGTGCTTTTGCCTCGATACAGTTCACTATGAATGTCTTCTGGTTCGTGGTTGGGCTTATATTCTTTGGCTGCTGGCCTATCAGCTCTCTGCACCCTCGTTATCGTCTGCTTGTCTCACCGCTCAAGTGGGCCTTTTGGGATATTCCCACCTACCCAGAATGGTCTCTTCAATATCTGCAGAACCGTGGATCGTCGGTTTTATTAAAAATTAACACACATGCATCGGGGGATTTACAGGTCCGAGTCGGAACTTCCGAGGCATCGGCAGAAACAACGGGCAAAATTGAGAAACATTTCCAATCTATTGGTTCAACGGATATGGACGGAGGTCACGACATTATATCGTTCGGTTGCACTTTCCATCATGTTCCAGGGCGGCTCATAATCTCCACCAAGACCCTTCGTTTTGAAGCCTTGGTACATAGCATTATGCCTTATGAATCATTCCATGAACCCTACAGCGAACTAATTGAGATGTCAAAGCAACAGACCGAGGATGTGCTTCTAGCTTCATTAGCGAAAATGACAATCGGAAAAGATAAACTAGAGTTGAAGTTTCGTGGGGCAAGAGGTAGTGATCTGCACAATGTGAGACAAAATAAGCATGTGGTTGTACTGCTAGAAAACATGAGGAGAAGGGATAAGGCATTCAATAGTATAATAGCATTTAGCGGGGTGAGATGGCAGTGCTTGCAAAAGATGTCAAAAAGGGTTGGTGGACAGGCCGACGGAAAAGAGGAGGCGAATTCTTCAGAGTGTACGGAGTAATATGTTCACCGAGGATCATCGGAGATAACATTTGCGACTTGGAACTAATTCATGATTGATGATGCCTTTTATTTTCCGTTGATATACGTTTTTCGGCGTTTTCTTCCTTATACGAAACTAGCACTTATCTTTGCACTGGTTTGCCCATACAATTTTAATGTTGTCGTATCCAAAGACTCATGCTCGCCGGGTATACGCTGGTACTCAAAGATTGCCGAATACGGACTGATGAAGTTGGTGAGTGCAGAGATCTGTTGCCTGGTACTCGAGCCTCTACTCGAGGGACTGATGTCTACTCCTTTTTCAACCAACTTGACTCGATTATATTGTTAGGCCTGCTATCAATGGAAGTATATTAATTATCATTTGAGATTGAATTAAAAATTAAAACAATGGTGGGTCAGTTACTCGGTATCTGCCGGCAGATTGATAAATAGCTATGCAGTACTTCCAGCTACTCATGTCGCCTGGAAAGTATACAAAAACGCTAAGATAACAGGGAACATCTTCCTTGCAGTTTACAACCACAACAACCACGATATCAATCATAACACAATATGAGGCATGAGGCACGTGTTTCACATACACGGGAGCTGTATGTGCAAATCTACTTTTCTAGAAAAGATAGACGGCACAACTCACGACCCACAGGCAGACTACCACGGTAATTGAAGGTGTACGAAGCAAGTTGAGTATGATTAGCAAGGGTCTATCTATCTAATGATTCATGAGTTCCAAATCCCAGCCAAGTAAAAAGGAGGACACAAATACAAATACCAATACAAATACGAATGCATATAAATCTTAATCCTTATCCTGATGCCAATTCCAAATGTTAATCCTAGTACTAACAGAGATTTATTCTTACCCTTGAGAACAAGACAGTGGACCATTCACAAGACTTGAAATAAGCTGCTCATTATTTCAAATCAAGATTAGATCTGGAGCTCTTCCATCGCCCTCCCTACCCATTTCATTCTACGTTCTTCCTTGTGTATTAGTTAGTGACATAACATAACTTTGCGCTGATATTCCACCTCAAGCTGAGCGCTCGGTTCCACTTCACCCTTCACGGGCTAGAATCTTCGTCTAAAGATTGATCTAAATTAACCTCAAGGAATATCTTGGTAAATTTAACCTATGACAATACGATCTCCAGACCGTAGCACTGGTATTTCGAGATTGTTTCAAGGGCTTGGAATTTATATTAGAGTTTCCGGCTGGAAACATTCCAGTCACGGCTTTCCAATAATTATACCTCAATACGGAGTGAGCTCGTTAGCAAACAGCCAATCAACTTCTAGTCTCACGTCAAATTTCTGCCGTGTTGTGAAGAGGTCTGAGGGCTAATAAGATTTCGATAGTCTGGGGGATTGCGACGTGACAATCATAAAGTCTGCCGTTCTCCACCTTGTATTGATCGTCCTTCAAGAAAACGTTTGATTATATTTGCCTTGTGTTCACTTCCTCCAATTCAGTATGAGTGCACAAAGCATGGCGATACCCAGGCAAAGAACTGAGCCTACCGAATACTCATTTGCTGAAGCTCTCTCTTTAAACTCCGGGGATATATTTCAACTCACATCAAAAGGGGAACTCGGATTGCCACCGTCTCCCATTAGTCCACCTACAAACCACAACACATATAGTATCTTTCCTGAAAGAACATTGGCCGAAAGAACCCTCCCTGACAGAACAATTCCTGATAGAACAATCCCAAGGAACCTTCCTCAAACCCCAGAGCCAAAACAAACCATGGCATCGCCAGTGTCAAACCAAGGAAAATTCTCCAAAGCTCAAACGCAGTGTATGCAGCTCTGTCTGAAGACAACAGCTCTCAGCGATCGCATTTCGGTTCGAGTTTTGGAATATCTGACAACGGCCAAAGAGCTACCGCAAGGATTCGAAGCACTGGCCCATGACTTTCTGGACACTTGCCATATTCTTTTCTCCATCGAAGCTGGTCTCGAGGAATGCAACCATCATGTACAAAACTTTCCCCCAGAAATGATAACAGAGCTCGATCACAAATTTCGAGCAACCCAAGCAAACTTTCAGGTATTTTATCAGCTGCTTGCCAAATTCCTACAGCATGAGGCGGGTAACGCGGGGTCATTCAAGCGAGGGTGGGCGAAGATGTTTAGTAATACCGCCAACGATATCAAGAAAATGACGACCACACTTGGTAGAACACGAGATGATTTGAGGATGAGTGCATTGGTCTTTCAATGGAGTTTGGGGAATGATAAAATTGATAAGGAGCTGGGTATAGGGTACCTTGGCTTGGCTGCAGCGCTGAACAGAATGGATGAGAAGGCTGGTCGCAAAACTACCAAGACTTCTCAAAACCCAATGCCAATCATGTCGTCGCCCATAGGACTCGGGGTGAGCGATGCTAGTAGCCATCATTCTGTTCACTCGTTTCAAACATCAATTCAGCATTCACCACTTCCCCCTCTGCCAAATTCTGGTTGGCCTGGCAGGACGTCTTCCAGTCAGCAGCAGGAATCTATGGGTGATAGATCTTCAGCTAGGGATCCTTCATTGCTTATGGGTTCGAATCTTCAACCATATTATACGAATACCCCAGGCAATCGGATGAGTCCACAAACCGCCATTTCCCACGATTCGGGCGAGAGACACTATACCGAGATAATCAATGCATTTGATAATCATCATCTTCAACATTCCATTGACGATTCACGATCTCACACCGAAACTATCGAATCCGGTAGTCTTATCAAAGACGTTGAGGGGTTCGTAATAAATCCTGCACAGGCGATAAGACTCAGTGTGGATCCGTCCAGCATGCCTCGATGGAGTCCTCGAGGTAATGCTGGCTCCAACACTGGAAGCATGAAAGGTGCCCTCATTTCCGCCATCCGCGATAAGAACCACAAAGCTGTCGAGAAGCTCCTCGATGGAGGTATACCAGCGAATACGGGCTCCGAAATCAATGCTCTCAAAGAGGCTATTCTTGCTCATGATGCAGAGAGCGTGCGACTCTTGCTCACCTTTGGCGCCGATCCAAATGACCATGATAGAGATGGAACCACACCTTTAAGATCTGCCATTGAAAAATCGTTCCTTTCTGGAGCTACCACACTCCTCAAGTATGGCGCTGATCCTAATCTTGTTGCTGGCATTGATATGGAATCCCCTCTTGCTGCGTCGGTTATGGCCAACATGGTGGGCTTCTCTCATCTCTTTCTTATCTACAATGGTGACGCCAATCAAACCACCTCAAACGGTAACACCCTTCTCATTAGCGCCATCAGCAAGAAGACATCCAGAAAATTCATGGATTTACTTCTCAAATACGGTGCAAACCCAAATGCTAAAAGTAAAGAGGGTAAGACTGCCCTGTTTGAAGCTATCACTTGTGGACGAGCAGATATCGTCTCTGCCTTGTTGGAAAATGGTGCCGATCCCAACCTACCAGGTCCAAAACACATGCTTTGGCCTGCGACATACCATAATGCTGTCTACAATATCTTCTATCCCATGGTGCGGACCCCAAAAAGTGTCCGGGAATCATGGAGCTGGCGACTAGTATCACAATATCGATTCGGTTCGTACACTTCTCAAAGCTGGTGTTGATCCCAATGCCAAGAAAGATGGAGTATATACTCCATTATGTACATCAATTCGAGACGACCGACCAGAAATCTTCAAAACTCCTCCTCAGCAACAAAGCCGACCCAAATACCATGGCCAGTGAATATCCAGCCTGGAAATGTGTCACCCACAACCGGGTTCATTTCCTGCCGGCCTTGGTTGCTGCTGGAGCTGATATCCACAATCCTAAAGGTATTGCTGAGATGGCGGTAAGCTGCAACAACATGGAAGCACTCAACTGGCTCCTCGACCAAGGCGTAAACCCTAACGACAAATCCGTCAAAGGAATGTCCCCTCTCACAACCGCCATCCGCGAAGAGCGCCTCGAAATGATTGACCTCCTCTTACTCCGCGGCGCAGATGTTAATGTTCGAGGTCAAGACTGGCCCGTCTGCATGGCCGTTCGCAATCCTCAATCCTCAAACGCATCTTGTCCGTATTGCCCGAACCACGTGCTTACAAGGGGGTTCTGGAAATGGCAGTCCATGCAACCAATTGGAATCCGTCAAGCTTCTCCTTGCAGCGGGCGTCTCCGTGGAGGATAAAAATGGCGGGGTCTTTTCTCCACTCACAACGGCTATTCGTGAAGACCGCAAGGACATCGTCAAATACCTTCTTGATGTAGCAGGTGCCGATATCAACGCCCCTGGCGAGCACTTACCGATTGTGAAAGCACTCCGTCGCCACGAAGGTGGTGATACTGATGTCATTGAGATGTTATAGATTACGGAGCGGACCCTAATAAGATTTACAGAGGTTGGAACGCAATCATGCAAGCAATCGAGAATGGAGATGCAGACATCCTCAAGATGATTGCCGAGAAGTCTGGAGTTAATCTTGAAGCAAAAGATGAGATGGCAGGACGGTTAGTGAGATGGCGGCTAGCAGAGGCTGGAATGAGGCGGTTACTATTTTACATGACAACATGTCCCTGTAAACACTCAATTTTTTATGTTTACTTTTTTTTCTCTCTTGCTGCATATCGATACCTAGGCGTTTTGTTGTTGGGAGGGGGAAGGGGTAGCTCATCCGATAGAGCTGGACGGGCTGAAGGTGGGGCGTTATGATTATCACCCCCTGTTGTATAGATGTATATTCTACTTATAAACTATTTTCATATATACAATTCATTTACCTACTCTATACTACTTGCATGATTCATCTCTCCTGAAAGTCAATATCAATCAAGACAGATACGAATAACATAGGTCGGCAACTAGAAATTTCGCTTACATATCTTTCCATCCCACATTCTTAACAGAACCTTGGAACCATTGGATAAGTTAGAGTTCCGGTTACAGCTTACCGCACCCCTTGCATTTTCGTAACAAAATCCCTGCAAAATTTTATGTTTTCCTGCATAAATTTAAAATGTTTAATAACTTTTTATAAAGAAATATTATTTTTCAAAATTATGAAATGAAATCGTTCATTTTGATTAATTTTATAAAAACCTATATTTATTTAACATCGAAATTCTTTAAAAAATAGCATATATCATATTTTTCTTAGTTATACAAATAGGAGATGTTTTTTTTAGAATTTTATATTACCTAACTTTATATAATTATAATTGTATAAAAAAAATATAAAAAAAATATAAAAAATATAAAAAAATAAAAAAATAATAATATATATATATATATATATAAAATAAAATAAAATAAAATAAAATAAATTGGTCTATCTTAATATAATTTTCATTAATTTTAGATATATTAATTAGAATTTCATAAGATATTTTCCAACATTACAGTATTTATTAAAGATATCAAAAGTTGAAAAAAAAAAAAACGAAGGTTTTTCACATGCAAATGCGAGGGGTGGATTAGCTGTAGCCGCAACTCTTACAGAGGGATTATAGATTGATTAATCTGGCCATCGTCTCCTGAAATCAATGGAAGGGTTTGGATCTTCAAGATTAGCATCAATTAATATTGATTAATATTGATCAAGGTAGATTGAATGATCAGTCTTCATTTCCGACACGGCAGACGCCCTTGAATCAACCAAATACCCGACAGGTTACCGACAGCCAGGGACAGACAAGGTTGTGCCTAGTAAGTTTTTACTACTATCATTCAAATTATGACATGATCTAGGCTGACCAATCCACTTCCAACCCAACAGCAAATAGGGAGTAACGTTCCGTCACCAACTTTTTTGCGTGTTGTGTTGGAAGTTTCCTTTGACTAACCGAATCCACCACCATCGATCTATAGTAGTCTGAACAACAAGTTCGGAGCTGAGCGAAACACGCGTACAAACAATTTCGGAGCGAGGTCTGAGAGAGGAAGTTTTACGAGAACATTGGAGAAGAGGTACTAAGGCACTAAGGTACTGAGGTACGAAAGTAATGGGAAACCGGTACCGAACCGGGCTTTGGGGTCGCATTTGAGTCATGTTTTGCGCTATCTTGACGCCACCGTTGGGAGGTGTAAGGTTACGCCGCTAGAGGTGTGCGACGCAAGTGTTACGCGGGGCCGCTCAGTTCACATGGCAATACTTGGCTTGGTGTGGTATTTGTAAACGTGGGCGAGAGGCGAGGGAATGAGGGGAATCTCTTCGTGTCGGCGCTAGTTTGTGAGTTTTTCCTTGACTTTTTGGGAGATGAAAGGAGTTGGGAAGTTTTGTAAACTGGCATTTTTGTGGGTTTGAGAGTTCATTTCGCGATTTCTTTTGAAGTGTGGACGATTCTTTCATTGTATTGCTAGTGCATATTAATGATACATACCTAGTAAGTAAAGAAGTCAAATTGCTCGTGGTGTCGACGAATTTCATGCTGTTTGTATATATGCAGATTCCTCATAACCATGGCTTAGAAGGGATGGAGTCGCCAATTTTTGGATTTAAGATGATGTTTTTATGGCTAAGTAGCCTTTGGTAACGAATATGTTGTGGAGGGAGTATTTGGCTGCTATATTGCTGTATCGTGTGCAAGCCACAAACGCACCATGTCACTTATTAAGGCGGAGAAGCGATGTATTGGAAGTTCAACGAATGATTCAAATTTTTGCCTGAAGGTGTGGTGGTTTAGATGGGGTCAAAGATGTGTCTTAGTTAACATTTTTGCAATAGTAGTAATTACAGTGATGCAATAATTGTGCTATGATGAATCAATCTTCCTTCGTATTGTTGCTTGTTTAATTGGATTTCGCATTACGCAACGTGGAACGTTCTCTAAAGGAAGTCTGGAGAGACACTTTACGTGGTAGAAAATATATTTTCAGTTAAATTATCTGATATTTAGAGATTCGAAAATAGTTGCACAATGTTGGTACCGTGTATTTTGAAACACAAATAAATCAACTCATACAAATAGGAATTGAATTTTGAGTTTTCCTAAAAGCGGTGAGTTTTTTCGAAAGGCAGCATCATCATCAGCATAATAATATGCCATTTGTCGATGAGGAGATGAGTAGTGCTGGTTAGCAGATGGATACCCAGAGGCAATCAATCTTTTATGATTTTACGAGTACCTGATTTAGAAGATGGTATTTCAACTAAATGAAGCTCAAGATTTGGAGTTTTTATGATGAGCAGAGTATCAGTATGGTTGATTAGGTCTCTTTATTGGAACTCCGTACAAGATCAGATATATATCACTGTATCAATGAAGGTAGCTTTCCCAGTTTCCCACACCTTCAAGCTAAAATGATTAATTCTAATCGGGAATGTTCTTCATTTGTATCCAGAAAACACCGGATGAAAGCTCAGCAAAAGGATCAAGGTGAAGCATATGAAATAACACTTGAGTAAATCAAAACCTCTAAATTTGGAAGAATGTAACAACCCCTAAAGATAATATCCATTGGGACCCTACTCGTAGCATAGTCGTGCCGACCTAGCTTAGATACAAAGGAATCAAAATTCAAAACAGAAGCATCCAATCTCTTACCATCCAAAGGCAATAGCCATCAAGCATCATAAACAAAAAAATCCATCCCAGATACCAGAAATACAAGCAAGATATCATCCCATCAATCACCCAATCAGAACATCAAAGAGAAATTCCAATACTCGGGATAAAGTTTCCCCGAGATATAGTCAACAAAACTGTAACATCTCACAACAAAAACAGCCAGGTGGCAGAGGGGTCAGGTGCTTGTGGTTAAACCAAAAAACCCCACAAGAAGATACAAGATTGCAAGATCTGTGAGACGCCCTTTGAAAACAAAATTCCTTAAACCCACTGATTCGAGCAACTGGTACCAGCATATCTGAATACCAGCTTACCTGCGGGACCTGGCCTCCCGAACCTTGGCCACTTTCTTTTGCTTCTTTTTTCTTTGCCAGGTACGGGATTATGGGTGGTGTGGTGGGGGCTGGCTTGAGTTTGATGCTACTTTTATGTTATTTTACTACTGAGCTTGAGGATATGGAGGAGAATTTGGGGAGTTGATTAGGTTTTTGATTTATGGCTTTTGGCCTTTGGCTGCGCTTAATGTGGTGTTGCTGTGGGGAAACTTCTTCTTTCGTGGCTGATTTGTGGTTATGGTTCACCTAGGCATCACGGGTTGACTGGTTTAAATGGTGTATTAGTTTTTGATGGAATGAGATTTGTTTAGGGGGAATAGATTGGCGTTATCCAAGTATTCCCTGTTGGCTTTCTGTGCTTAGCAATTGCCTTTTGTTCGATACAGTGTCTTTGCTACTAGGAATCTTTATAATAAACTGTTAAATAGTTCAACGGTGTTAGTTGATATAAGTTATACATAATCATCTAATTTATGAATAGTATATTTTTAATCATTCAATAGTATTACAAGACTATTATAAAGGGTTTAAAAATGGATCTTACTTTTGATTTTGAAGGCTATCTTTCGGAAGGACGTTCTAATTATAAGGAATGAGTACATGAACCTCAGATTTACTTGCAAATAAACGGATTTATGCGTACATAAATGTCACTTTGGGGGAACCAAACAAATCTCTATATTTCGGCCAGAAGAGGAATCCATTCACCCCTAGGCCCGAACTAAACGTCCAATACCACGACAAACTAGATGAATGTAGACTAAATGAGATGAGAGCTTTCGAAGCTCTTAAATCTATAATTAGGTACGAGCTAGCTGAAAGACTTATGGATAAGAAGACGGCTACTAGTCTATGGAATTCCATTATCAATTTATATGAGAAAACTGATTAGAATTCAGGGATAGATGGCAAATATGTATATAGTCAAATAGAGGATACGTATACATACTAGCAGGAGACTATGTTGATTGGAAATCTAAGCTGAAGCCAGTGGCTTTCAGAGTGCCTGGTGCATCACCTGGTTAGAGGAGCGAAGGGGTATAAAGGCTTTCTTTTAACCTAGAATTCTCTCTTCATAATTATCAATAATAACTATTCGATATCTAAAATTTTACTACTTTCACTTCTTCACTTCGTGACAGACATAACTATCTATATCCTGACTTTAGCCTGTCGTATAGGAATAACGGAATTCTGACACTGTAGTGTAGTGGATTCTGTATTTTTTTAACGAAACCCCTCACTCCTAACTCTTTACCTTCCTATCAAAGGCACCAAATCCTGACTTAAAAACTGTAATACAGTGACTTCTGGTCCCGAACTTTCTTAACAAAGGCATCTTAGGGCTTTATGGCACAAAATAAATAAAGGGAGAAGTGTCAGGTTTATTTGCGGATAATCTTGTTAAACTAGAAAACCTCTTGACAGGGCCTGCTTGCATAGCCCAGGGCTTACAAGAATGCAGGAAATATGTCAAATGACGAAGATAGGTTTAGATAGATCATAGATATATCTTAGGGAGTACAGATTTTATTACTTCAAATGAAAGACTTTTTTTTGCGATAAACTCAAGGTTGAGTCTACATGGATGGTGAATTCAAAGACTAAGGAAAATTGAGATAGAATTCAAGTACACCTTCTTGTTTTTAATTGCTTTTTTATTATATAATTAATGAAATCGTATGCAGTAGACCTGGTCGTATACTTTCAGAAGTTTGCTCTTTTTGTCATTGCGATTACAGAAAACAAAGTTTAATCGTTCATAAATTTCTTGATATTATCCATCATTGTACATATATCACTCTGCTTCCATTGAAATAGAAGGAGAAAGGCTTGCATTCCATTTAGAATTTTCAATTTTTTACGACTAATGTTTGGCGAGATTAGAGGGGATAGTTCTGAGCTCCCTACAATTTAATCCTTTATAGTATCTACACTTTTATCAGTCCTTTACATTCATCAATTTCAGATGAGATAATAAGGAGTGTTAAAAACTCTTGAGTGTCTAAGCTTATTGTCTAATTACTAGAATCAGATGATTACCGTACGTGGACCTTTGAATTATTTATGCTTCTAGCCTTTATGACTACTTGCCATAGACACCAGACTAGATAACTTCAACTATTTCATTGTCATCATGCTTAGACTTCTATAATCTCTCATGAAATAACAAGATAGCTGGTAATTCTGTACAGTTTCTTCTATATTCTTACAGTTCTTCATACGTAAATGATATGAGATAGGATTTATTAGCTTCTTGTGAAGCCTGAGCTTTTATTGTTGGTTTTATCAACTTCAGATCAGGCGGGATGTGAATGTTTGAGCTTTAATTTTTCACACATTCTATTATTCTGTGAGGATATGGAAAATCAGCACTGTTCCATCATTTCACCTCATGCATTGTAACACTACCATCCCAACGTCTTATACAGGGTTGAAAATCATTCTAAAACAATGAAAATATTCACCATCTTCATTTAAATTATTGAAAAACTGCATGAAGCCACCTGAATTAGGCTCGGTACCTCCCATAGATGTTCATTTTTAGCGCGAAGCTATTCAAATTTTCATCTATAAAAGAATATCCTCCGACCGTAAAATCCCTTTTCTTACAAGATCGAGAAATAGTACACTTGGGTATGTTAATTTATTCTCCTTTATTATACATCAGTATATCGGTTCATTGGCTAATAGTGTGTATCTAACATAGAACTTTTATATTATCTCTACATAAACCCACTGGCAAAATGTCTCTACCATCTGGATTAGACCCTGGAAAGGCAGGAAAAAACGATGGCCGTATCATTCTCGGAAAGGAATGTAAACTCCTACCGAACAACAAAACCAAACAATAATCTCCTCTCCTCGGCAGCTACCAGCACTAGTTCCCGATACACCTCTCGCTAAAGTCACCTGCGAGGAAATTGAAGGCCTTCAGAATACCCTCTTCAGGCTCACTTCCGACCACCAAAGACTATATGGAGTCTTTATGCCAAATGGGGAGGCCAGCTCTAATACTACTACGATCTGGAAACTCAGTGATATCAATCTTCCCTTCCTTTTTGGAATCCGCCAACAATTAGTCAACCTTCAGGCGGCTACAAAGGTATTTGAGAGTGGAGAGAAGTTAAAGGATGATCAGGCATTCTTTGAAAGTCAAAGAACCCTCTACAACAGCTTGGTGGAAGTCGTGGCTTCCGCCATTGAGAGATTGACCTGGCTGAGGAGGGAATTAGAGGGTGTGAATGGCTATGCGTATCAATATTCCAGTTGGTACTATCAAGTCATTGGCAACAATCCGCGAAGCACTGATACTTCTTCTGCGAATGTAGACGGGAAGGGGGAGAGAGAAGATCCCAAGTCCTACAAGGCACATAGCCAGGCCTGTGGTGATGATGGATCTTTGGTGTCACCTGTGACTGATTCAGATGATGATAGGGAGGAAAGACCGAAGAAACGACAAAAGACGTAGTTTTTATCACTGTTTTGAGTGTCACTTGACATATTGTATGGTTGTTTTGCTGTTGCTGGGAGTTCTATCGGCGCCGTTTTCCTTGTTTTGTTTCTCGCGTTGATTCCACAAGCGATATGCTGTTTCTTTAGTTATTAGCATTAAAAATACCCATTAGTAGCGAGTATTCTTCTGATTGTTTGGAAATTAATTACTTGGTTCTGTAAATGAATTCACAAATAGACTTTCTTATTCACGCGTGAATACCACATTAACTGATCTAGACTACTATCTCTGCCAAGTGGCAATTTAAGCTAAATACAATCATGATGTATGGTATTCCTATGGCACTCTATGGAATTAGAATAATCGTACTACTTTATTATGGTTTGCGATTAATATTGAGTGATTATTTCTGATGGGATATGGGAATTGTGCACTTACTACCATATCCCATACTCAATTCACTATTTAAGAACTTCATTGTAGCAGCTGTTCATTATTGTTGTTCGTCACAATCAAGCTGGAAACTTTTATTGTAGTGAAAACTCACATATTAGACAGACTAATTCTTATCTATGATAGACATGAATCAAGTTAGTAAATCGGTAGTGGAATATCTTACTGCTCAGGCGATCTTTCTAAAAGAATGGATCTAGGTTATTGCCCCCAAGCTGCAACGAATCTATGAGAAACTATAAGGGAGTTATTTCAAACTTGATCGCAGTCTGCCTGATTTAAAAGGAGCCTGTTCTCAGAGGAGGAAACTCTTAAACAAGCTCATTAAGCTTGAAGTTGAATCTTCACTTAATTTGCATGATTTCACCACAGCCTATGTATAATTAGTGGACTAATGACACTGTTCTTGATAGGCACTTTACTCGAGCTTCCAGGCCTCACATCAGTAACAAAATTGAAGTTTTAGCCTAAGAACTTTCTTCCGAGCAGGTTCTCTATTTTTCAGTTCGATCTGACTTTTTGCTGATCGTCTCAAATTTTGAAGTGTGGTAAGGGAAATCGCATGATTCTAAATGAAAAATTGAATACATGAACTGGTACACCTTATGATCTTTGATAGCTTAAGAGATCCTGTCTTTGGAACGAGTTATCAACCAAGATCTATCAATCAAAGTACGATTATCTAGTCTTAGTCCTTGCTATGGATAACTTTCCCCGTTTTCAGCCTCATACGAAGAGCTAATTGATCAGTGGCGGAGAGTAACTGGTATCTTCAAAGACATAGATGAGAAAGCATTAGATTACATAGAAGTTTCGGAGGAGATCTTGCCTTTCAAAAAGAACATGTATTGAGGATCAAAACTTGCAGGTTTGCCGCCAACATTTATTCTAGTAATTATCAAGCGATAGGCCGACAATACTGACTCCCCCTAGGCCAAGCTGGATTATTTTAAGTCCGAATCTCCGTTTGAGGACTTCGCTAATCGCCACTGAGAATTGAAATCCGACCTTGATAAAATTCGAGCTTCTTTGGCAACTCTAGTGCATCGCATTCGCAACTACCACAAATCTCGAGAAATGGCCGAACTCAACTTTTCTCCTCCAGTCAAGCTACCTCAACCAGCCAATTCTTCTTGCTGATAGCAAAATATAGCACTTTCAATATGACTCAGATAGAAGGCTCTGAGGTTCTCCGAAAATCTGCAAAGAAGCTAGTTATCGCTCTACCCCTGCCTTCAAATACTACTCAGGCGACGTTAGGAGAGCCCTGCAATCCTCGAATCGTTTCTCAAGAGCCAGCTGAAATGACTGTGATCATCAGAGCTAGTAAGAGTTTCCTCAATTTTTGAACGCTCGACCCCCTATCAATATGGAAGAAGAAATGCGACTTTGTGAGTATATCTAAATTCTTACACTGCGATACCTCAATGCAAACTAATTCGCAATTAAAATAGCTGTTTTGCGCCACAAGAAGGCAGAGGAAGATGGAGCTATGAAGCTAGAAGAAGAAGAAGAAGATGAGGCTATGAAGGTAGAGGAAGAAGATGAGGGCATGAAGGTAGAGGAAGAAGTTGTGGAACAGAATGCATTAAATGGCGCCCCTTTCGATCTTGAAGATTCCATGCCATTGGCAAATCCGTACTCGAACTGTTGACGCTAGTTCGGCCCAAGTAACACCTGCAGAGCCTGAGATGTACGTTATTCGAGAAGCTCTCATCGCTGTCACTAAGCAGATGTTTCTCGACGACAAATATGGCGCAAAAGCTTCCACAATCAGACTCATGGTTAGAGAGCAGCTTCAACTTCCAAAAGGCTTCTTCAAGAGGAATGGTTGGCCACAAAGATCTAATATAATCATCTTTCAGGCTTTTAGCGATGCGAGGGTAAGTCTTCTGCCGCACTAGACCTCGTCGTGAATACACATAATGAGGTTGGAATACGGTGAACTGATATGTTTCATTTCTTAAATAGTTTTGAGATTTTAGGTTACTGAAGTTCTTTTACGGGGCTGTATGGTAACTGGGTTGGATCAAATCATGATTTGCTTCATATGAGGTGTGCAGAATCCTAATTCTAATGTTTCATCATGCTAAACTATCATTAGATACCATAAAAGTATCCTCTACTTTGCAACTATTTCTTTCTTCCGAACAATTTTTCCAGGGCTGGGTCATATGATGGGTCTTAATTTTAGGATCTGCAAATGCTTTGGCAAGATCTCGTTTATGGGCAATATCGCAGTCACGAATGCTAGTCTACACTTTACTTTTGACGAATCCATATAATCAACTTTGCTTGAAAAGTCTCTTGGAACTGAAGTGCATTATGGAGTTTGGTGTGATTGAACTTATTTTCTACTTCCATAAATGTGACACTTATCTTTGTAAATTTGAAGTAACTGATACCCCGAAATTCACCTGAAAAAAATCAATCAAATCTTTAACATCTTACTTCTTAAAAACTATCCACCAGTTTCTTTATAATTGTTGGTCTATTTCTTGTAAGAGGCAAATTTTTTGTGGGTCGCCCTATATTTTACCATTCATGGAATAGTAGGCTTTGCCATCAACGCATATTCCAAAACACTCTCATCAACGATTATAAAACAACGAGTTACTTTAATGGAACATTCATCTTTCATCGTAAGTCTTTCTATCTCAAGTTATAGGTTAGGTTTCATACTCGTTTTC